>JAYEVE010001276.1:0-30155 GCA_036346375.1 Guadua angustifolia
GTCTCATTGGAGCTTGTTTAGCTCGATTTAGCTCAAGTGTTAACTTCATTCAAAGCGGGATCCGAACAAGTGGACAATATGAAGGTTTGCGAGGAAGCGAAACTCTCCGAACACACGGATTGCTTGGTCATTAAGTGTTCTTAGTCTTGTTGGAGATTGTTTGATCAATTCGCTTTGATGTTAATTTCATACATATCAAGATCCAAATAGGTGGATTATTTGAAAGTTCTTTCTGTGAGCGAAACACTCGAAAATGCACCGGGTTGCACTCCTACGTGTCGCCGATCTCATTGGAGCTTGTTTCGCTCGATTTCGCTCTGGTGTTAATTTCATCCAAACCGGGATCCGAATAAGTGCACTTTATGAATGCTTGCCTCGAAGCGAAACACTCCGAAGACACACGGATTACCCTCGTAAGTGTTGTTAGTCTTGTTGCAGCTTGTATCGGTCGAATTCACTTCGATGATAATTTCATACATATCAAGATACGAATAGGTGGCTTTTGTGAAAGGTTGCACCGTAGCGAAACACTCCGAAAATGCACCGGGTTGCACTCCTCGTGTCGCTGGTCTCATTGGAGCTTGTTTAAGCTCGATTTACGCTCAGTGTTAACTTCATTCAATCAGGGATCGAACAAGTGGACATTATGAAAGTTTGCCCCGAGTGAAACACTCCAGAACACACGGATTGCCCTCGTAAGTGTTGAGTAGTCTTGTTGGAGCTTGTTTTCGATTCGAATTCGCATTGATGTTAATTTCATACATATCAAGATCCGAATAGGTGGATTTTGTGAAAGCTTGCAGGAGGCGAAATACTCAGAAAATGCGCGGGTTGCACTCCTCGTGTCGCCCGGTCTCATTGGAGCTTGTTTAGCTCGATTTCGCTCTGGTGTTAACTTCATTCAAACCGGGATCCGAACAAGTGGACATTATTAAAGCTTGCCCCGAAGCGAAACACTCCGAACACACGCCGGATTGCCCTCGTAAGTGTTGTTAGTCCTGTTGGAGATTGTATCGGTCGAATTCGCTTTGATGTTAATTTCATACATATCAAGATCCAAATAGGTGGATTTTGTGAAAGATTGCTGCGGAGCGAAACACTCCGAAAATGCACCGGGTTGCACTCCTACGTGTCGCTGGTCTCATTGGAGCTTGTTCGCTCCATTTCGCTCTGGTGTTAATTTCATTCAAACCGGGATCCGAACAAGTGGACTTTGTGAATGTTTGCCTCGAAGCGAAACACTCCGAAGACACACCGGATTGCCCTCGTAAGTTTTGTTAGTTTTGTTGGAGCTTGTTTCGGTCGAATTCACTTTGATGTTAATTTCATACGTATCATGATACGAATAGGTGGATTTTATCCAGTTGAAGAGTGTTTCGGTCGAATTCGCTATGATGTTAATTTCATACATATCAAGATCCAAATAAGTGGATTTTATGAATGTTTGCTGCGGACCGAAACACTCCGAAAATGCACCGGGTTGCACTCCTACGTGTCGCCGGTCTCATTGGAGCTTTTTTCGCTCGATTTCGCTCTGGTGTTAACTTCATTCAAACCCGGATCCGAACAAGTGGACATTATGAAAGTTTGCCCCAAAACGAAACACTCCGAAGACACACCGGATTGCCCTCGTAAGTGTTGTAAGTTTTGTTGGAGCTTGTTTTCGGTTGAATTCGCATTGATGTTAATTTCATACAAATCAAGATCCAATAGGTGGATTTTGTGAAAGCTTGCACCGAAGCAAAACACTCCGAAAATGCGCCGGGTAGCACTCCTACGTGTCGCCGGTCTCATTGGAAATTGTTTCGCTCGATTTCGCTCTGGTGTTAACTTCATTCAAACCGGGATCCGAACAAGAGGACATTATGAAAGTTTGCCCAGAAGCGAAACACTCCGAAGACACACCGGATTGCCGTCGTAAGTGTTGTTAGTTTTGTTGGAGATTGTTTCGGTCGAATTCGCTTTGATGTTAATTTCTTACATATCAAGATCCAAATAGGTGGATTTTGTGAAAGTTTTTATAAGCGAAACATTCGAAAATGCACGGGTTGCACTCTCGTGTCGCCGGTCTCATTGGAGCTTGTTTAAACTTGATTTCGCTCTGGTGTTAATTTCATTCAAGCGGGATCGAACAAGTGCACTTTATGAATGTTTGCCTCGGCGAAACACTGAGAACACACGGATTAGCCTCATAAGTGTTGTTAGTCTTGTTGGAGCTTGTTTGATCGAATTCGCTTTGATGTTAATTTCATACATATCAAGATCTGAATAGGTGGATTTTGTGAATAGTTGCTTGGCGCTGAAACACTCTGAAAATGCAGGGTTGCAATCCTCGTGTCGCCGGTCTCATTGGAGCTTGTTTACGCTCGATTTACGCTCGGTGTTAATTTCATTCAGCCGGGATCCGAACAAGTGGACTTTATGAAAGTTTGCCCCGAAGCGAAACACTCCGAAGACACATCGGATTGCCCTCGTAAGTGTTGTTAGTCTTGTTGGAGATTGTTTTGGTCGAATTCGCTTTGATGTTAATTTCATACATATCAAGATCCAAATAGGTGGATTTTGTGAAAGTTTGCTGCGGAGCGAAACACTCCAAAAATGCACCGGGTTGCACTCCTACGTGTCGCCGGTATCATTGGAGCTTGTTTCGCTCGATTTCGCTCTAGTGTTAATTTCATTCAAACCGGGATCCGAACAAGTGGACTTTATGAATGTTTGCCTCGAAGCGAAACACTCCGAAGACACACCGGATTGCCCTCGTAAGTGTTGTTAGTATTGTTGGAGCTTGTTTCGGTCGAATTCACTTTGATGTTAATTTCATATGTATCAAGATACGAATAGGTGGATTTTATCCAGTTGAAAATTGTTTCGGTCGAATTCACTTTGATGTTAATTTCATACGTATCAAGATCCAAATAAGTGGATTTTATGAAAGTTTGCTGCGGAGTGAAACACTCCGAAAATTCACCGGGTTGCACTCCTACGTGTCGCCGGTCTCATTGGAGCTTGTTTCGCTCGATTTCGCCTTGTGTTAATTTCATTCAAACCGGGATACAAACAAGTGGAAATTATGAAAGTTTGCGAGGAAGAGAAACACTCCGAAGACACACCGAATTGCCCTTGTAAGTGTTGTTAGTCTTGTTGGAGCTTATTTCGGTCGAATTCGCATTGATGTTAATTTCATACATTTCAAGATCCGAATAGGTGGATTTCGTGAAAGCTTTCACCGGAGCGAAACACTCCAAAAATGCACCGGGTTGCACTCCTACGTGTCGCCGGTCTAATTGGAGCTTGTTTCGCTCGATTTCGCTCTGCTGTTAACTTCATTCAAACCGGGATCCGAACAAGTGGATATTATGAAAGTTTGCTCGAAGCGAAACACTCCGAAAATGCACCGGGTTGCAGTCCTACGTGTCGCCGGTCTAATTGGAGCTTGTTTCGCTCGATTTCGCTCTGCTGTTAATTTCATTCAAACCGGGATCCGAACAAGTGGACTTTATGAATGTTTGCATCGAAGCGAAACACTCCGAAGACACACCGGATTGCCCTCGTAAGTGTTGTTAGTCTTGTTGGAGCTTGTATCGGTCGAATTCGCTTTGATGTTAATTTTATACATATCAAGATCCGAATAGGTGGATTTTGTGAAAGTTTGCACTGGAGTGAAACACTACGAAAATACACCAGGTCGCACTCCTACGAGTCGCCGGTCTCATTGGAGCTTGTTTCGCTCGATTTCGCTCTGGTGTTAATTTCATTCTAATCGGGTTCCGAACAAGTGGACTTTATGAAAGTTTCCCCGAAGACACACCGGATTGCCCGCGTAAGTGTTCTCGAATTCGGACGAAACAATATCGGTCGAATTCGCTTTGATGTTAATTTCATACATTTCAAGATCCGAATAGGTGGATTTCGTGAAAGCTTTCACCGGAGCGAAACACTCTGAAAATGCACCGGGTTGCACCTCGTGTCGCCCGGTCTCATTGGGGCTTGTTTAGCTCGATTTACTCTAGTGTTAACTTCATTCAAAGCGGCATCCGAACAAGTGGACATTATGAAAGTTTGCCCAAGCGAAACACTCCGAAGACACACGGATTGCCTTCATAAGTGATGTTAGTCTTGTTGGAGCTTGTTTGATTCGAATTCGCATTGATGTTAATTTCATACATATCAAGATCCGAATAGGTGGATTTTGTGAAAGCTTGCACCGGAGCGAAACACTCCGAAAATGGACCGGGTTGCACTCCAACGTTTCGCCGGCCTCATTGGAGCTTGTTTCGCTTCGGTGTTAATTTCATTCAAACCGGGATCCGAACAAGTGGACTTTATGAATGTTTGCCTCGAAGCGAAACACTCCGAAGACAAACCGGATTGCCCTCGTAAGTGTTGTTAGTCTTGTTGGAGCTCCTTTCTATCGAATTCGCTTTGATGTTAATTTCATACATATGAAAATCCGAATAGGTGGATTTTGTGAAAGCTTGCACTGGAGCAAAACACTCCGATAATGCACCGGGTTGCACACCTACGTGTCGCCGGTCTCATTGGAGCTTGTTTCGCTCGATTTCGCTCCGGTGATAACTTCATTCAAACCGGGATCCGAACAAGTGGACATTATGAAAGTTTGCCCCGAAGCGAAACACTCCGAAGACACACCGGATTGCCCTCGTAAGTGTTGTTAGTCTTGTTGGAGATTGTTTCGGTCGAATTCGCTTTGATGTTAATTTCATACATATCATGATCCAAATAGGTGGATTTTGTGAAAGTTTGCTGCGGAGCGAAACACTCCGAAAATGCACCGTGTTGCACTCCTACGTGTCGCCGGTCTCATTGGAGCTTGTTTCGCTCGATTTCGCTCTGGTGTTAATTTCATTCAAACCGGGATCCGAACAAGTGGACTTTATGAATGTTTGCCTCGAAGCGAAACACTCCAAAGACACACCGGATTGACCTTGTAAGTGTTGTTAGTCTTGTTGGAGCTTGTTTCGGTCGAATTAGCATTGATGTTAATTTCATACATATCAAGATCCGAATAGGTGGATTTTGTGAAAGCTTGCATCAGAGCGAAACACTCCGAAAATGCACTCCTACGTGTCGCCGGTCTCATTGGAGCTTGTTTCGCTCGATTTCGCTCTGGTGTTAACTTCATTCAAACCGGGATCCGAACAAGTGGACATTATGAAAGTTTGCCCCGAAGCGAAACACTCCGAAGACACACTGGATTGCCCTCGTAAGTGTTGATAGTCTTGTTGGAGCTTGTTTTCGATCGAAATCACATTGATGTTAATTTCATACATATCAAGATACGAATAGGTGGATTTTGTGAAAGCTTGCTCAAGAGCGAAACACTCCGAAAATGCACCTGGTTGCACTCCTACGTGTCGCCGGTCTCATTGGAGCTTGTCTCGCTCAATTTCGCTCTGGTGTTAACTTCATTCAAACTGGGATCCGAACAAGTGGAATTTATGAATGTTTGCATCGAAGCGAAACACTCCGAAGACATACCGGATTGCCCTCGTAAGTGTTGTTAGACTTGTTGGAGCTTGTTTCGGTCGAATTCACTTTGATGTTAATTTCATACATATGAAGATAAGAATAGGTGGATTTTGTGAAATATTGCACCGGAGCGAAACTCTCTGAAAATGAACCTGGTTGCACTCCTACGTGTCGCCGGTCTCATTGGAGCTTGTTTCGCTCGATTTGCTCTGGTCTTAATTTCAATCAAACCGGGATCCGAACAAGTGGACTTTATGAAAGTTTGCCCCGAAGCGAAACACTCCGAAGACGCGGTGGATTGCCCTCGTAAGTGTTGTTAGTCTTGTTGGAGCTTGTTTTTTGTTCGGTCATGGCGATGTTAATTTCATACATATCAAGATCTGAATAGGTGGATTTTGTGAAAGCTTGCCTTAGGGCGAAACACTCTGAAAATGCTTGGATTGCACTCCTCGTGTCGCCGGTCTCATTGGAGCTTGTTTACGCTCGATTTACGCTCTGGTGTTAACTTCATTCAAACGGGATCGAACAAGTGGACATTATGAAAGTTTGCCCGAAGAAACACTCGAAGACACCGGATTGCCCTCGTAAATGTTGTTAGTCTTGTTGGAGATTGTTTCGGTCGAATTCGCTTTGATGTTAATTTCATACATATCAAGATCCCAAAAGGTGGATTTTGTGAACGTTCGTTCTTGAGGCGAAACACGAAAATGCAGGGTTGCACTCCTCGTGTCGCCGGTCTCATTGGAGCTTGTTTCCTCGATTTCGCTCGGTGTTAATTTCATTCAAGCGGGATCCGAACAAGTGGACTTTATGAATGTTTGCCTCGAAGCGAAACACTCTGAAGACACACCGGATTGCCCTTGTAAGTGTTGTTAGTCTTGTTGGAGCTTCTTTCGGTCGAATTCGCTTTCATGTTAATTTCATACATATCAAGATCCGAATAGGTGGATTTTGTGAAAGTTTCCACTAGAGCGAAACACTCCGAAAATGCACCGGGTTGCACTCCTACGTGTCGCCGGTCTCATTGGAGCTTGTTTCGCTCGATTTCGCTCTGGTGTTAATTTCATTCGAACCGGGATCGAACAAGTGGACTTTATGAATGTTTGCCTCGGCGAAACACTCAGAAGACAAAGCCGGATTGCCCTCGTAAGTGTTGTTAGTCTTGTTGGAGCTTCTTTACGTCGAATTAAGCTTTGATGTTAATTTCATACATATCAAAATCGAATAGGTGGATTTTGTGAAAGTTTCCTTTGGGCGAAACACTCGAAAATGCGGGTTGCACTCCTCGTGTCGCGGTCTCATTGGAGCTTGTTTAAGCTCGATTTAGCTCTGGTGTTAATTTCATTCAAGCGGGATCGAACAAGTGGACTTTATGAATGTTTGCCTCGGCGAAACACTCCGAAGACATACCGGATTGCCCTCGTAAGTGTTGTTAGTCTTGTTGGAGCATGTTTCGGTCGAATTCACTTTGATGTTAATTTCGTACGTATGAAGATACGAATAGGTGGATTTTGTGAAAGATTGCACTGGAGCGAAACACTCTGAAAATGCACCTAGTTGCACTCCTACGTGTCGCCGGTCTCATTGAAGCTTGTTTCGCTCGATTTGCTCTGGTGTTAATTTCATTCAAACTTGGATCCGAACAAGTGGACTTTATGAAAGTTTGCCCCGAAGCGAAACACTCCGAAGACGCACTGGATTGCCCTCGTAAGTGTTGTTAGTCTTGTTGGAGCTTGTTTTCGGTCGAATTCGCATTGTTGTTAATTTCATACATATCAAGATCCGAGTAGGTGGATTTTGTGAAAGCTTGCATCGGAGGCGAAACACTCGAAAATGCCGGGTTGCACTCCTCGTGTCGCCGGTCTCATTGGAGCTTGTTTCACTCGATTTCGCTCCGGTGTTAACTTCATTCAAATCGGGATCCGAACAAGTGGACGTTATGAAAGTTTGCTCCGAAGCGAAACACTCCGAAGACACACCGGATTGCCCTCGTAAATGTTGTTTGTCTTGTTGGAGATTGTTTCGGTCGAATTTGCTTTGATGTTAATTTCATACATATCAAGATCCAAATAGGTGGATTTTGTGAGCGTTTGCTTGCGGGCGAAACACTCAAAATGCAGGGTTGCACTCTCTGGCGTCGCCGGTCTCATTGGAGCTTGTTTACGCTCGATTTAAGCTGGTGTTAACTCCATTCAAACCGGGATCTGAACAAGTGGACTTTATGAATGTTTGCCTCGAAGCGAAACACTTCGAAGACACACCGGATTGCCCTCGTTAGTGTTGTTTGTCTTGTTGGAGCTTCTTCCGGACGAATTCGCTTTAATGTTAATTTCATACATGTCAAGATCCAAATAGGTGGATTTTGGGAAAGTTTCCACCGGAGCAAAACACTCCGAAAATGCACCGGGTTACACTCCTACGTGTCGCCGGTCTCATTGGAGAATGTTTCGCTCGATTTCGCTCTGGTGTTAATTTCATTCAAACCGGGATCTGAACAAGTGGACTTTATGAAACTTTGCCCCGAAGCGAAACACTCCAAAGACACAACGGATTGCCCTCGTAACTGTTGTTAGTCTTATTTTAGATTGTCTTCGGTCGAATTCGCATTCATGTTAATTTCATACATATCAAGATCCGAATAGGTGGATTTTGTGAAATCTTGCACCGGGCGAAACACTCCGAAAATGCATCGTGTTGCACTCCTACGTGTCGCCGGTCTCATTGGAGCTTGTTTCGCTCGATTTCGCTCTGGTGTTAATTTCGTTCAAATCGGGATCCGAACAAGTGGACTTTATGAATGTTTGCCTCGAAGCGAAACACTCACGAACACTGCCGGATTGCCCTCGTAAGTGTTGATAGTCTTGTTGGAGCTTGTTTGGTTAATTCGCATTGATGGTAATTTCATACATATCAAGATCGAATAGGTGGATTTTGTGAAAGATTGCGGGAGGCGAAACACTCAAAATGCACCGGGTTGCACTCCTACATGTCGCCGGTCTCATTGGAGCTTGTTTACGCTCGATTTAGCTCTGGTGTTATCTTCATTCAAGCGGGATCGAACAAGTGGACATTATGAAAGTTTGCCCGAGCGAAACACTCCGAAGACACAACGGATTGCCCTCGTAAGTGTTGTTAGTCTTGTTGGAGATTGTTTCGGTCGAATTCGCTTTGATGTTAATTTCATACATATCATGATCCAAATAGGTGGATTATGTGAAAGTTTGCACGGGAGCGAAACACACCGAAAATGCACCGTTTTGCACTCCTACTTGTCGCCGGTCTCATTGGAGCTTGTTTCGCTCGATTTCACTCTGGTGTTAATTTCATTCAATCCGGGATCCAAACAAGTGGACTTTATGAATGTTTGCCTCGAAGCGAAACACTCCGAAGACATACCGAATTGCCCTCGTAAGTGTTGTTAGTCTTGTTGGAGCTTGTTCGGTCGAATTCACTTTGATGTTAATTTGATACATTTCAAGATACGAATAGGTGGAATTTGTGAAAGATTGCACCGAAGCGAAACACTCTGAAAATGCACCTGGTTGCACTCCTACGTGTCGCTGGTCTCATTGGGGCTTGTTTCGCTAGATTTGCTCTGGTGTTAATTTCATTCAAACCGTGATACGAACAAGTGGACTTTATGAAAGTTTGCGCCGAAGCGAAACACTCCGAAGACGCACAGGCTTGCCCTCTTAAATGTTGTTAGTCTTGTTGGAGCTTGTTTTCGGTCAAATTCGCATTGATGTTAATTTCACACATATCAAGATCCGAATAGGTGGATTTTGTGAAATCTTGCACCAAAGCGAAACACTCCGAAAATGCACCGGATTGCACTCCTACGTGTCACCGGTCTCATTGGAGCTTGTTTGCTCGATTTTGCCTTGGTGTTAACTTCATTCAAGCGGGATCCGAACAAGTGGGCGTTATGAAAATGCGCGGCCGGCGAAACACTCGAAGACACACGGATTGCCCTCGTATGTGTTGTTAGTCTTGTTGGAGCTTGTTTTTGGTCAATTCCGTAGTTGTTAATTTCTTACATATCAATATCCGAATAGGTGGATTTGTGAAAGCTTACCTTTGGAGCGAAACACTCGAAAATGCGGGTTGCACTCCTTCGTGTCGCCGGTCTCATTTGAGCTTGTTTCGCTCGATTTCGCTCTGGTGTTAACTTCATTCAAACCGGGATCCGAACAAGTGGACATTATGAAAGTTTCCCCCGAAGCGAAACACTCCGAAGACACAACGGATTGCCCTCGTAAATGTTGGTAGTCTTGTTAGAGATTGTTTCGGTCGAATTCGCTTTGACGTTAATTTCATACATATCTAGATCCAAATAGGTGTATTTTGTGAACGTTTGCTGCGGAGCGAAACACTCCAAAAATGCACCGGGTTGCACTCCTACGAGTCGCCGGTATCATTGGAGCTTGTTTAGCTCGATTTCGCTCAGGTGATAATTTCATTCAAACCGGGATCCGAACAAGTGGACCTTATGAATGTTTGCCTCGAAGCGAAACACTCCGAAGACACACCGGATTGCCCTCGTAAGTGTTGTTAGTCTTGTTGGAGCTTCTTTCTATCGAATTCGCTTTCATGTTAATTTCATACATACCAAGATCCGAATAGGTGGATTTTGTGAAAGTTTCCACCAGAGCGAAACACTTCGAAAATGCACCCGGTTGCACTCCTACGTGTCGCCGGTCTCATTGGAGCTTGTTTCGCTCGATTTCGCTCTGGTGTTAATTTCATTCAAACCGGGATCCGAACAAGTGGACTTTATGAATGTTTGCCTCGAAGCGAAACACTCCGAAGACACACCGGATTGCCCTCGTAAGTGTTGTTAGTCTTGTTGGAGCTTCTTTCGGTCGAATTCGCTTTGATGTTAATTTCATACATATCAAGATCCGAATAGGTGGATTTTGTGAAAGTTTCCACCGGAGCGAAACACTCCGAAAATGCACCGGGTTGCACTCCTACGTGTCGCCGGTCTCATTGGAGCTTGTTTAAGCGATCTACGCTCTCGGTGTTAATTTCATTCAAAGCGGGATCCGAACAAGTGGACTTTATGAAAGTTTGCCGAGCGAAACACTCCGAAGACACAACGGATTGCCCTCATAAGTGTTGTTAGTCTTGTTAGAGCTTGTTTTCGGTCGAATTCGCATTGATGTTAATTTCATACAAATCAAGATCCGAATAGGTGGATTTTGTGAAAGCTTGCACCGGAGCGAAACACTCCGAAAATGCACCGGGTTGCACTCCTACGTGTCGTCGGTTTCATTGGAGCTTGTTTCGCTCAATTTCACTCTGGTGTTAACTTCATTCAAACCGGGAATCGAACAAGTGGACATTATGAAAGTTTGCTCCGAAGCAAAACACTCCGAAGACACACCGGATTGCCCTCGGAAGTGTTGTTAGTCTTCTTGGAGATTGTTTCGGTCGAATTCGCTTGGATTTTAATTTCATACATATCATGATCCAAATAGGTGGATTTTGTGAAAGTTTCTTTGAGGCGAAACACTCAAGAAAATGCCGTGTTGCACTCCTCGTGTCGCCGGTCTCATTGGAGCTTGTTTCGCTTGATTTCACTCTGGTGTTAATTTCATTCAAACCGGGATACGAACAAGTGGACTTTATGAATGTTTCCCTCAAAGCTAAACAGTCCGAAGACATACTGGATTGCCCTCGTAAGTGTTGTTAGTCTTGTTGGAGCTTGTTTCGGTCGAATTCACTTTGATGTTAATTTCATAAATATGAAGATACGAATAGGTGGATTTTGTGAAAGATTGCACCGGAGCGAAACACTCTGAAAATGCACCTGGTTGCACTCCTACGTGTCGCCGGTCTAATTGGAGCTTGTTTCGCTCGATTTGCTCTGGTGTTAATTTCATTCAAATTGCGATCCGAACAAGTGGACTTTATGAATGTTTGCCCCGAAGCGAAACACTCCGAAGACGCACTGGAATGCCCTCGTAAGTGTTGTTAGTCTTGTTGGAGCTTGTTTTCAGTCGAATTCGCATTGATGTTAATTTCATACATATCAAGATCCGAATAGGTGGATTTTGTGAAAGCTTGCACCGGAGCGAAACACTCCGAAATGCACCGGATTGCACTCCTACGTGTCGCCGGTCTCATTGGAGCTTGTTTCGCTCGATTTCGCTCTAGTGTTGACTTCATTCAAGCCGGGATCCGAACAAGTGGACGTTATGAAAGTCTGCCCCAAAGCGAAACACTCCCGAGACACACCGGATTGCCCTCGTATGTGTCGTTAGTCTTGTTGGAGCTTGTTTTCGGTCGAATTCGCAGTGATGTTAATTTCATACATATCAATATCCGAATAGGTGGATTTTGTGAAAGCTTGCACCGAAGCGACACACTACGAAAATGCACCGGGTTGCACTCCTACGTGTCGTCGGTCTCATTGGAGCATGTTTCACTCGATTTCGCTCTGGTGTTAACTTCATTCAAACCGGAATCCGAACAAGTGGACATTATGAAAGTTTGCCCCGAAGCGAAACACTCCGAAGACACACCGAATTGCCCTCATAAATGTTGTTAGTCTTGTTGGAGATTGTTTCGGTCGAATTCGCTTTGATGTTAATTTCATACATATCAAGATTCAAATAGGTGGATTTTGTGAACATTTGCTGCGGAGCGAAACACTCCGAAAATGCACCGGGTTGCACTCCTACGTGTCGCCGGTCTCGTTAGAGCTTGTTTCGCTCGATTTCGCTCTGGTGTTAATTTCATTCAAACCGGGATCTGAACAAGTGGACTTTATGAATGTTTGTCTCGAAGCGAAACACTCCGAAGACCCACCGGATTGCCCTCGTAAGTGTTGTTAGTCTTGTTGGAGCTTCTTTTGGTCGAATTCGCTTTCGTGTTAATTTCATACATATCAAGATCCGAATAGGTGGATTTTGTGAAAGTTTCCACCAGAGCGAAACACTCCGAAAATGCACCGGGTTGCACTTCTACGTGTCGCCGGACTCGTTGGAGCTTGTTTCGCTCGATTTCGCTCTGGTGTTAATTTCATTCAAACCGGGATCCGAACAAGTGGACTTTATGAAAGTTTGCCCCGAAGCGAAACACTCCGAAGACACACCGGATTGCCCTCGTAAGTTGTCATAGCCCCAAATTCGATTTTGGCTCATGCGGCTAACATTAGCGCCAACCAAGTTTTTGGCCGCATTGAGATCAACTGCTAACTTCAGAGTCTATCCCAAATTGCCACTTGAGAATTTCCAAACATAGCAAAATTTAAGAGCGAGAAATTTCAGGTTGCGAGTATGATCTTCATCAAAGTTTGGAGCCTTGTAACTTGAGATCTATAATGATCTAGAGTGTGCATGTTAGTAAAATGAAAACTAGAAACTTTTCTCTATGCAATGGTTGAGTTTTGAGCCCAATCCAACATCAAATACTAATTTAAATCATAGCATCAAAATTGAATCTATGCTGAAAATTTTTGGGACTTAAGCGTTCTAACGTTGCTTACTAGTGAGTTAAATGAGCAGACATACAAAAAATTGAGGCAGTCCCAAACCAATCAACACTCCTTTTCCATGGTCTCTCCTCCCCTAAGAAAACCGAAACAACACCAGCACCGCTTCTTCTCATTTTCCCCTCCCTCCTAGCCATTCCCCAAGCCAAAGCCCTCCCTCCTGCAGCTCCTCCCTGGCGCCTCCTCTCCTGCAGCCTCCCCAAGTGGCGCCCCTCCTGGTGCTCCTCCCCAGCGCCTCCCTCTCCCCCACAAGCAACAGCTCCCTCCTCTTCCCCTTCCACTCTCTTGAAGGTAAGACCTCTCCCCTAGGGTTTGTTTGGTGTTTTCTAGTTTTGGGGGCAGCCTTGGTGAATTTGGGGGCTTAGGAGAGCAGAGATTTGGGATTTGGATGGTGAATAACCAATCTAGGGTTTGGAGCAAAGTTCTAAATTTTCGAGCAGATTTTGTAGCTACAGTTTTGGGTTGATATGAGCAAGTTCTGAGCATCTCCTGCTAGGCTGGCTGTATAGAAAGTTGTGGGTAATGAAATTATCTTTCATTTCCGACCGGAATCACTCAATTTTGTTAACTCAACTGAAAGTTATGTCGATTTTTGTGCGTGCTGCTCTGAAAATGCTGAAAATATGGAGCTGAAACTTGAGCTGCGAATTAAAATTAGTTAGACGCCAAATTAGAAATTAATTTTTCCTGAGAAGTTGTAGGAAATTTCGTGTAGATTCAAAAAATGTCATCCTTTACTCAATTCCATTAAGTATAGCAATTTATAGGATGAAATTTGTGCATGCTGTTCTGAAACTCTGAAACTTCTGAACACTGAAACTGCTCTCTGTTCCTGGCCAATCTGGGAGTTATCTGGGCAGATTCTAGATGATTGGCCAAAGCTAGGTTGTAGGTCTATGTCTTGTGGTCGTTTCGAGTCTAAGTTTGCTCAATTTGATCAAGTGGTTCAAAAGTTATGGCCATTTGTATCAATGCTGTCCTGAAATCAGATTGTGCTGAAAATTTCAGACTTTGGGCTGAAGTTCAGAATTTAGTTGAGGGCTTTAAAATCCATAATTTGTATATTTCACTTTTGATCTTCCATGAGGGGGGGCAATGCATTTAGCATTTCATTTCATATGCATTGCATGCATCTCATTTACATGCATTGTGATCGTGTAGAGAACGAAAAAACGGAGGTTGGTGGCGGTGACCGTGGGGGGTTCTGGGAGGCCGGCTATTAATGAAAGTCAGCGAGAAGCTCAAGGCAAGCACCTAAGCATTTTCAACCTTATATAATTGTATTTTGGCGAATAAATTGCTTATTGGATGATTATGTCTTGCATTAGGAATTGAAATGTGGGATAGGATTAGAACCTACTTGTTGCACATACACTCATTGATAATTGTTGAATACCTTCCTTGGAACTAGTATATGGGTATTTATATTGTGTCCATACTTAGTTTGCTTAGATGTCGGGTATGGGCCAAGTGGTGGAAGGTTCCATCACTTGAGTTTAATTACTTCACTCTAATGGGTTACAATTGGTTATAATTATGCTTTCAGGTGAGGACCCCGACGGGTGTGAGTTCTGTCGTCTTGCTTCTCGGTGGTCGGAGTGCGAATAAAAGCTAGATCAACGATATAGCGCTGGAAGTGTTCAAGGGCAGGACACTTCCGGAGATATCTGACTTTTGGGTTGAATTTGGTGGTTGTTCATTTATTTTGTTGTAAAGTTAACTTTAAAACTTGTTTTGGCTATGTTTAATCACTTTGCTATTTCCGTTGAACTTTAATGCATCGCCATGTTTAACTCATGTATGGGTTGTTACTTATATGCATGTCTGTTTTTATTGTGGTTGTAGTTGTGATATATTTGTTTAATTAATTGCTCTTATGTCTGCTGAGTGGATGTCCGGTATACGAGGCGTCATCTTGAAATTTTGTAGATTTCCTAAGTGTAGCCTAGTTCTTGCCTCGTGTGGCTGTTTGGTTTGTCTTTGTGCTTTTGGTTTTTGGTCGTTGTTGTGTTTCCGCGTTGCGTGTCTGGTAGTAAAGTTTTGGGTTCGTTGCCCCCTTTATGCGAATTGAATTGATATGACAATGGTAACGGTATCTTGAGGCGATCTGGCGAAACTTGAATTGCATCTCACCAAGAATCTGGGATTGTCGTCGAGTTATTGGCGAATGGGGTCGTTGTTGTCCCAATTGGGCTTGGGTGTTAACCTTGTGAGCACCATCGGTGATCCGTTGCTAACCTCAAATCGATGAGGCGACTGGACATTGAATAACCGAGGGCGATGCAGCGGCTCCTCTGGTCGGTATCGAGCAAGGTGCATAAAAGGCGAACCGTAAACTTGACAACCACTTAGGTGATTAATTAGGACTTACGTAACCTTCTAGGTAGCAATTAGCGCTATATTACCCGCCCTATGTCTATAATTAAGGTTGAATGGTGATCGTGGGAGAAACGATTACGTTGGAACCGTGCATTTCATACCATGCATGCATATATGTCTTGCCATGTCGTTTTGCATCATGATCTATGCTTTTATGTATGTTAGACTTGTAGGATTCCTTTGTCTTGTGCCATTATCTAGGTTATGTTTTTAATTTGAATTTTTAGCCAGGTCTAAGAACCTATCCCTTCCATGAGGTTAGAGTCCATTCTGTGGTTTCTAAATACCGGAGGTGTTCAGTGAATTGCGAGGATGCCGCCCGATCGGGATATTGAGTTCGTAGTTGAACTTCAGCCGGGTTGCTCCGGTTTCAAGCGGCGTATCAAATGCCGCGATGAATTGGCGAATTGAAGAATCAAGCGGAAGGCCCGATGGACAAGGATTCATTAAATCCGAGCTCCTCACCTTGGGCTGCTTGGCTCTCTTCGTGACCAAAAGGGCGGTTCTCTTCACCTATGTGTTGATTATCGTCCTTTGAGCGATCACCGTAAGAACAAGTACCCTCTTCCTCGAATTGACATCCTCTTTGATCAGCTTCTTTGGTGCCGGAGTATGCAAGATTGATTTGAGGCTCGGGTATCATCAAATCAAGATTCGGGCGAAGATATCCCAAAAAGCAACATTCTCCACTCGTTGTGTCCTATATGAGTATACCGTCATGTTGTTCGGTTTGGCGAATGCTTGATTGTACTTCATGTACCTTATGAACTCCATCTTCATGGAGGAACTTGACTCTTCGTGGTCATCTTCATTGGCGATATCCTCATCTACTCAAGCAAATGAAGAAGAACATGCAAAACATCTTCGCATCATTCTTGAGAGACTCTGGGAACATCGCCTTTATGCGAAATTCGGCAAGTGTGAGTTTTGGCTGAAGAAGGTATCTCCCCTCCGGAGCACCCATCGTTTTGGGGTTAAGGGAAAGTTAGCACCTTGATATATAGGACCTTTTCAGATCCTTGCAAGACGTGGTCAAGTGGCATATCAATTGGAGCTTCCTCCCAATCTAGCGATGGTCCACGATGTCTTCCACATATCGCAATTGAAGAAGTGCCTTTGTATTCTCTTTGAACATCTCGAAGTGGATGAACTGGAGGTTCTGCCCAATTTGTCCTACCAAGAGTATCCTATTCAAGTTTTGGATGAAACTTAACGCAAGACTCGTAGGAGGACTCTCAAATTCTACAAAATTCAGTGGAGCAATCACACTGAAGATGAAGCCACATGGGAGCGGGAAGACCGTCTAAAAGTCGAGTATCCCGAGTTCTTTCATGCTATGTAAGTGCTACCATCCAATCTTTTTGCAATTAAAGCCATATGATTTGTATGTGGCTGCATTGCCCATATGGATTCTATCCATCTATGCTCAAATTTTCGAATCTCGGGGCGAGATTCTTTTATGGGGGGGAGGATTTGTCATAGCCCCAAATTCGATTTCAGCTCATGCGGCTAACATTAGCGCCAAACAAGTTTTTGGCCGCATTGAGATCAACTGCTAACTTCAGAGTCTGTCCCAAATTGCCACTTGAGAATTTTCAAACTTAGCAAAATTTAAGAGCGAGAAATTTCAGGTTGCGAGTATGATCTTCATCAAAGTTTGGAGCCTCGTAACTTGAGATCTATAATGATCTAGAGTGTGCATGTTAGTAAAATGAAAACTAGAAACTTTTCTCTATGCAATGGTTGAGTTTTGAGCCCAATCCAACATCAAATACTAATTTAAATCATAGCATCAAAATTGAATCCAATGCTGAAAATTTTGGGACTTAGCCTTTCTAACTTTGCTTACTAGTGAGTTAAATGAGCAGCATACAAAAAAATTGAGGCAGCCCCAAACCAATCAACACTCCTTTTCTCATGGTCTCTCCTCCCCTAAGCAAACCGAAACGGCACCAGCACCTCTTCTTCTCATTTTCCCCTCCCTCCCAGCCATTCCCCAAGCCAAAGCCCTCCCACCTGCTGCTCCTCCCTGGCGCCTCCTCTCCTGCAGCCTCCCCAAGTGGTGCCCCTCCTGGTGCTCCACCCCAGCGCCTCCCTCAGCTCCTCCAAGCCGGCCTCCCTCTCCCCCACAAGCAGCAGCTCCCTCCTCCTCTTCCCCTTCCACTCCCTTAAAGGTAAGACCTCTCCCCTAGGGTTTGTTTGGTGTTTTCTGGTTTTGAGGGCAGCCTTGGTGAATTTGGGGGCTTAGGAGAGCAGAGATTTGGGATTTGGATGGGGAATAACCAATCTAGGGTTTGGAGCAAAGTTCTGAATTTTTGAGCAGATTTCGTAGCTACTGTTTCGGGTTGATTTGAGCAAGTTCTAAGCATCTCCTGCTAGGTTGGCTGTATATAAAGTTGTGGGTAATGAAATTATCTTTCATTTCCAACCGGAATCACTCAATTGTATTAACTCAGCTGAAAGTTATGTCGATTTTAGTGCGTGCTGCTCTGAAAATGCTAAAAATATGGAGCTGAAACTTGAGCTGCGAATTAAAATTAGTTAGAGGCCGAATTAGAAATTAATTTTGCCTGATAAGTTGTAGGAAATTTCGTGTAGATTGTAAAAATGTCATCCTTTACTCAATTCCATTAAGTATAGCAATTTATAGGATGAAATTTGTGCATGCTGTTCTGAAACTCTGAAACTACTGAACACTGAAACTGCTCTCTGTTCCTGGCCAATCTGGGAGTTATCTGGGCAGATTCTAGATGATTGGCCAAAGCTAGGTTGTAGGTCTATGTCTTGTGGTCGTTTCGAGTCTAAGTTTGCTCAATTTGATCAAGTGGTTCAAAAGTTATGGCCATTTGTATCAATGCTGTCCTGAAATCAGTTTGTGCTGAAAATTTCAGACTTTGGGCTGAAGTTCAGAATTTAGTTGAGGGCTTTAAAATCCATAATCTGTATATTTCACTTTTGATCTTCCATGAGGGGGGCAATGCATTTAGCATTTCATTTCATATGCATTGCATGCATCTCATTTACATGCAATGTGATCGTGTAGAGAACGAAAACACGGAGGTTGACGCGGCGGTGACCGTGGGGGGTTCTGGGAGAGCGGCTATTATTGAAAGTCCAATGAGCTCAAGGCAAGAACCTAAGCATTTTCAACCTTATATAATTGTATTTTGGCGAATAAATTGCTTATTGGATGATTATGTCTTGCATTAGGAATTGAAATGTGGGATAGGGTTAGAACCTACTTGTTGCACATACACTCATTGATAATTGTTGAATACCTTCCTTGGAACTAGTATATGGGTATTTATATTGTGTCCATGCTTAGTTTGCTTACATGTGGGGTATGGGCCAAGTGGTGGAAGGTTCCATCACTTGAGTTTAATTACTTCACTCTAATGGGTTGCAATTGGTTATAATTATGCTTTGAAATGGAAAACTTGAGACCGGGCGAGAGGGTTGGATCATTTGGGTGTGGAGACTCAAATGTTGTAGTTTACTTTGTGTTGGTTAAGGACCGATCCGTTGTTTGCCATGTTGATCGAGCACCCTTGTTGATCGCATGCCGATATAATGGTGCAGTAAGCCACCCTTTTATGGCATACTACTCGATGAGTCATGCCCTCATGCGATTGGGCGTGATTGAGGGTGAGGCCTAGGCCTCTCTCGAGGGCTAGCGAGGCTTGAGCGCTCGAGGAGGTTGCTAGGTGCTCGGGCGCATGAGGATGGTTCAACTAGTAGATATGGATGGGAGGAGGTTGACATGAGGTTCCTTGTGGCACATGTCGTGCGATTGATGATCCCTGCGAGGGTGAATAAGCGATTGAATTACAGCGCTCTCGGATATGAAGCAACGCTTGTATCATCGACACTTCAACGTAGTAATAACTTAAATTGAAACTAGGTGGTATACTTGATGTTGATACTTGTTTATGCTATTTCTTGCTCTCTTTAATGTTTAATTTCAGATTTCACTCTAGCAATAGGTGCTGTCCATAAATGCTATAAACTTGAAATTTGTGTAGTTGAATATGATTATGTAACAAAGTAAGCTTTTCCCGCACTTTTACCTTAAGCTTATACCTTGCTACATCCAAATGCATATTCTTTCAAGTCGGTCATATATGGACCACGGGTAAGTCTTGCGAGTACCTTCCGTACTCATGCTTCTGCTTTGTGGTTTTCAGGTGAGGACCCCGACGGGTGTGAGTTCTGTCCGTACTGCTTCTCGGTGGTCGGACGGGGCACCGAGTAAAAGCTAGCTCAACGATGTAAATGCTCGGAAGTGTTCAAGGGCAGGACACTTCCGGAGATATCTGACTTTTGGGTTGAATTTGGTGGTTGTTCATTTATTTTGTTGTAAAGTTAACTTTAAAACTTGTTTTGGCTATGTTTAATCACTTGGCTATTTCCGTTGTTGAACTTTATTGTATCGCCATGTTTAACTCATGTCTGGGTTGTTACTTATATGCATGTCTGTTTTTATTGTGGTTGTAGTTGTGATATATTTGTTTAGTTAATTGCTCTTTTGTCTATGCTTTGAGTGGATGTCCATTACTTCTAGGGCCGTCATCTTGCGAAATTTTGTAGATTTCTGAGTCTAGCCTAGTTCTTGCCCGTGTAACATTTGTTTGGTTTGTCTTTGTGCTTTTGGTTTTGGTCATTGTTGTATTTCGAGTTGCGTGTCACGGTAGTAAAGTTTTGGGTTCGTTGCCTTTATGCGAATTGAATTGATATGGCAATAGAAACCGGTATCTGAGGCGATCTGGCGACTTCGGAGTGCATTAGGAGAATCTGGGATTGTCGTCGAGTTATTGAATGGGGTCGTTGTTGTCCCAATTGGGCTTGGGTGTTAGCTTTGTGAGCACCATCGGTGATACGTTGCTAGCCTCCAAATCTGATAGGGCGACTGGACATTCAAATAACCCGAGGACGGTCTGGGCGACTCCTCACATAAGTGTTGTTAGTCTTGTTGGAGCTTGTTTTCGGTCGAATTCGCATTGATGTTAATTTCATACATATCAAGATCCGAATAGGCGGATTTTCTGAAAGCTTGCACCGGAGCGAAACACTCCGAAATGCACCGGGTTGCACCCCTACGTGTCGCCGGTCTCATTGGAGCTTGTTTCACTCGATTTCGCTCTGGTGTTAACTTCATTCAAACCAGGATCCGAACAAATGGACATTATGAAAGTTTGCCCCGAAGTGAAACACTCCGAAGAGACACCGGATTGCCCTCGTAAGTGTTGTTAGTCTTCTTGGAGCTTGTTTCGGTCGAATTCACTTTGATGTTAATTTCATTCATATGAAGATACGAATAGGTGGATTTTGTGAAAGATTGCACCGGAGCGAAACCCTCTGAAAATGCACCTGGTTGCACTCCTTCGTGTCGCCAGTCTCATTGGAGCTTGTTTCGCTCGATTTGCTCTGGTGTTAATTTCATTCAAACTGGGATCCGAACAAGTGGACTTTATGAAGTTTTGCCCCAAAGTGAAACACTCCGAAGACGCACTGGATTGCCCTCGTAAGTGTTGTTAGTTTTGTTGGAGCTTGTTTTCGGTCGAATTCGCATTGATGTTAATTTCATACATATCAAGATCGAATAGGTGCATTTTGTGAAAGCTTGCACGAGGCGAAACACTCGAAAATGCGCAGTTGCACTCCTCGTGTCACCGGTCTCATTGGAGCTTGTTTATTCGATTTGCTCTGGTGTTAATTTCATTCAAGCGGGATCGAACAAGTGGACTTTATGAAAGTTTGCCCAGTGAAACACTCAGAAGCGCCTTTGGATTGCCCTCGTAAGTGTTGTTAGTCTTGTTGGAGCTTGTTTTCGGTCGAATTCGCGTTGATGTTAATTTCATACATATCAAGATCCGAATAGGTGGATTTTGTGAAATCTTGCGCCGGAGCGAAACACTTCGAAAATGCACCGGATTGCACTCCTACGTGTCGCCGGTCTCACTGGAGCTTGTTTCGTTCGATTTCGCTCTGGAGTTAACTTCAATCAAACCGGGATCGAACAAGTGGACATTATGAAAGTTTGCCCGAAGAAAACACTCGAAGACACACCGGGTTGCCCTCGTATGTGTTGTTAGTCTTGTTGGAGCTTGTTTTCGGTCGAATCGCATTGATGTTAATTTCATACATATCAATATCCGAATAGGTGGATTTTGTAGCTTGCCGGGCGAAACACTCAGAAAAAGCAGGATTGCACTCCTCACGTGTCGTCGGTCTCATTGGAGCTTGTTTACTTCGATTTCGCTCTGGTGTTAATTTCATTCAAGCGGGATCCGAACAAGTGGACATTATGAAAGTTTGCCCCGAAGCGAAACACTCCGAAGACACACCGGATTGCCCTCGTAAGTGTTGTTAGTCTTGTTGGAGATTGTTTCGGTCGAAATCGCTTTGATGTTAATTTCATACATAGAAAGATCCAAATAGGTGGATTTTGCGAATGTTTGCTGCGGAGCGAAGCACTCCGAAAAGGCACCGGGTTGCTCTCCTACGTGTCGCCGGTCTCATAGGAGCTTGTTTCGCTCGATTTCGCTGTGGTGTTAATTTCATTCAAACCGGGATCCGAACAAGTGGTCTTTACGAATGTTTGCCTCGAAGCGAAACACTCCGAAGACACACCGGATTGCCCTCGTATGTGTTGTTAGTCTTGTTGGAGCTTCTTTCAGTCGAATTCGCTTTGATGTTAATTTCATACATATCAAGATCCGAATAGGTGGATTTTGTGAAAGTTTCACGGAATGAAACACTCGAAAATGCGGGTTGCACTCCTCGTGTCGCCGGTCTCATTGGTGCTTGTTTAGCTCGATTCGCTCTGGTGTTAATTTCATTCAAACCGGTATCGAACAAGTGGACTTTATGAAAGTTTGCCCGAGCGAAACACTCAGAAGACACGGATTGCCCTCGTAAGTGTTGTTAGTCTTGTTGGAGCTTGTTTTCGGTCTAATTCGCATTGATGTTAATTTCATACATATCATGATCCGAATAGGTGGATTTTGTGAATGCTTGCATCGGAGCGAAACACTCCTAAAATGCACAGGGTTGCACTCCTACGTGTCGCCGGTCTCATTGGAGCTTGTTTCGCTCGATTTTGCTCTGGTGTTAATATCATTCAAACCGGGATCTGAACAAGTGGACTTTATGAAATTTTGCACCGAAGCGAAACACTCCGAAGACGCACTGGATTGCCCTCGTAAGTGTTGTTTGTTTTCTTGGAGCTTGTTTTCAGTCGAATTCGCATTGATGTTAATTTCATACATATCAAGATCCGAATAGGTGCATTTTGTGAAAGGTTGCACCAGAGCGAAACACTCCGAAAATGCACCAGATTGCACTCCTACGTGTCGCTGGTCTCATTGGAGCTTGTTTCGCTCGATTTCGCTCTGGTGTTAACTTCATTCAAGCCGGGATCCGAACAAGTGGACATTATGAAAGTCGCGAAAGCGAAACACTCAGGAGACACCGGATTGCCCTCGTATGTGTTGTTAGTCTTGTTGGAGCTTGTTTTGGTCGAATTCGCATTGATGTTAATTTCATACATATCAAGATCCGAATAGGTGGATTTTGTGAATGCTTGCACGGGCGAAACACTCGAAAATGCACGGATTGCACTCTCTGGCGTCGCCGGTCTCATTGGAGCTTGTTTCGCTCGATTTCGCTCTGGAGTTAACTTCATTCAAACCAGGATCCGAACAAGTGGACATTATAAAATTCTGCCCCGAAGTGAAACACTCCGAGGACACACCGGGTTGCCCTCGTATGTGTTGTTAGTCTTGTTGGAGCTAGTTTTCGGTCGAATTCGCGTTGATGTTAATTTCATACATATAAAGATCCGAATAGGTGGATTTTGTGAAAGCTAGCACCGGAGCGAGACACTGCGAAAAATGCACCGGGTTGCACTCCTACGTGTCGCCGGTCTCATTGGAGCTTGTTTCGCTCGATTTGCTCTGATGTTAATTTCATTCAAACCGGGATCCGAACAAGTGGACTTTATGAAAGTTTGCACCGAAGCGAAACACTCCGAAGACGCACTAGATTGCCCTCGTAAGTGTTGTTAGTCTTCTTGGAGCTTGTTTTCGGTCGAATTCGCATTGATGTTAATTTCATACATATCAAGATCCGAATAGGTGGATTTTGTGAAAGCTTGCACCGGAGCGAAACACTCCGAAAATGCACCGGGCACTCCTACGTGTCACCAGTCTCATTGGAGCTTGTTTCGCTCGATTTCGCTCTGGAGTTAACTTCATTTAAACCAGGATCCTAACAAGTGGACATTATAAAATTCTGCCCCGAAGTGAAACACTCCGAAGACACACCGGGTTGCCCTCGTATGTGTTGTTAGTCTTGTTGGAGCTTGTTTTCGGTCGAATTCGCGTTGATGTTAATTTCATACATACCAAGATCCGAATAGGTGGATTTTGTGAAAGCTAGCATCGGAGCGAAACACTCTAAAAAAGCACCGGGTTGCACACCTACGTGTCGCCGGTCTCATTGGAGCTTGTTTGGCTCGATTTGCTCTGGTGTTAATTTCATTCAAACCGGGATCCGAACAAGTGGACTTTATGAAAGTTTGCCCCGAAGCGAATCACTCCGAAGACGCACCGGATTGCCCTCGTAAGTGTTGTTAGTCTTGTTGGAGATTGTTTCGGTCGAATTCGCTTTGATGTTAATTTCATACATATCAAGATCCGAATAGGTGGATTTTGCGAATGTTTGCTTTGGAGCGAAACACTCTGAAAATGCACGGGTTGCACTCCTCGTGTGTGCCGGTCTCATTAGAGCTTGTTTATTTCGATTTATTTGTGGTGTTAATTTCATTCAAACCGGGATCGAACAAGTGGTCTTCTGAATGTTTGCCTCGGCGAAACACTCGAAGACACACGGATTGCCCTCGTATGTGTTGTTAGTCTTGTTGGAGCTTCTTTGATCGAATTCGCTTTGATGTTAATTTCATACATATCAAGATCGAAGCAGGTGGATTTTGTGAAAGCTTGCACCGGAGCGAAACACTCGAAAATGCGCGGATTGCACTCCTACGTGTCGCCGGTCTCGTTGGAGCTTGTTTCGCTCGATTTCGCTCTGGTGTTAATTTCATTCAAACCGGGATCCGAACAAGTGGACATTATGATAGTTTGCCCCGAAGCGAAACACTCCGAAGACACACCGGATTGCCTTCGTAAGTGTTGTTAGTCTTGTTGGAGATTGTTTTCGGTCGAATTCGCTTTGATGTTAATTTCATACATATCAAGATCCAAATAGGTGGATTTTGTGAATGTTTGCTGCGGAGCGAAAAACTCCGAAAAGGCACCGGGTTGCACTCCTACGTGTCGCCGGTCTCATTGGAGCTTGCTTCGCTCGATTTCGCTCTGGAGTTAATTTCAATCAAACCGGGATCCGAACAAGTGGACTTTATGAACGTTTGCCTCGAAGCGAAACACTCCGAAGAAACACCGGATTGTCCTCGTAAGTGTTGTTAGTCTTGTTGGAGCTTGTTTCGGTCGAATTCGCATTGATGTTAATTTCACACATATCAAGATCCAAATAGGTGGATTTTGTGAATGTTTGCTGTGGAGCGAAACACTCCGAAAAGGCATCGGGTTGCACTCCTCCGTGTCACGGGTCTCATTGGAGCTAGTTTCGCTCGATTTCGCTCTGGTGTTAACTTCATTCAAACCGGGATCCGAACAAGTGGACATTATGGAAGTTTGCCCCGAAGCGAAACACTCCAAACACACACCGGATTGCCCTCGTAAGTGTTGTCAGTCTTGTTGGGGATTGTTTCGGTCGAATTCGCTTTGATGTTAATTTCATACATATCAAGATCCGAATAGGTGGATTTTGTGAAAGTTTCTCTTGGAGCGAAACACTCGAAAATGCAGGTTGCACTCCTACGTGTCGCCGGTCTCATTGGAGCTTCTTTCGCTCCATTTCACTTTGGTGTTAGTTTCTTTCAAGCCGGGATCCGAACAAGTGGACATTATGAAAGTCTGCCCCGAAGCGAAACACTCCGGAGACACACCGGATTGCCCTCGTATGTGTTGTTAGTCTTGTTGGAGCTTGTTTTCAGTCGATTTCGCATTGATGTTAATTTCATACATATCAAGATCCGAATAGGTGGATTTTGTGAAAGCTTGCACCGAAGCGAAACACTACGAAAATGCACCGCGTTGCACTCAAACATGTCGCCGGTCTCATTGGAGCATGTTTCGCTCGATTTCGCTCCGGTGTTAACTTCATTCAAACCGGGATCCGAACAAGTGGACATTATGAAATTTTGCCCGGCGAAACACTCGAAACACACGGATTGCCCTCGTAAATGTTGTTAGTCTTGTTGGATATTGTTTGGTCGAATTCGCTTTGATGTTAATTTCATACATATCAAGATCCAAATAGGTGGATTTTGTGAAAGTTTCTTGCGAATGAAACACTCGAAAAATGCACCGGGTTGCACTCCCTCGTGTTGCGGTCTCATTGGAGCTTGTTTACGCTCGATTTGCTCGGTGTTAATTTCATTCAAAGCGGGATCCGAACAAGTGGACTTTTGAAAGTTTGCCCGGCGAAACACTTCGAAGACGCACTGGATTGCCCTCGTAAGTGTTGTTACTCTTGTTGGAGCATGTTTTCGGTCGAATTCGCATTGATGTTAATTTCATACATATCAAGATCCGAATAGGTGGATTTTGTGAAAGCTTGCACCGGAGCGAAACACTCCGAAAATGCACCGGATTGCACTCCTACGTGTCGCCGGTCTCATTGGAGCTTGTTTCGCTCGATTTCGCTCTGGAGTTAACTTCATTCAAACCAGGATCCGAACAAGTGGACATTATGAAATTCTGCCCCGAAGTGAAACACTCCGAAGACACACCGGGTTGCCCTCGTATGTGTTGTTAGTCTTGTTGGAGCTTGTTTTCGGTCAAATTCGCGTTGATGTTAATTTCATACATATCAATATCCGAATAGGTGGATTTTGTGAAAGCTAGCACCGGAGCGAAACACTTCGAAAATGCACCGGGTTGCACACCTACGTGTCGTCGGTCTCATTGGAGCTTGTTTGGCTCGATTTGCTCTGGTGTTAATTTCATTCAAACCGGGATCCGAACAAGTGGACTTTATGAAAGTTTGCCCCGAAGCGAAACACTCCGAAGACGCACTGGATTGCCCTCGTAAGTGTTGTTAGTCTTGTTGGAGCTTGTTTTCAGTTGAATTCGCATTGATGTTAATTTCATACATATCAAGATCCGAATAGGTGGATTTTGTGAAAGCTTGCACCGGAGCGAAACACTCAAAATGCGGATTGCACCTCGTGTCGCCGGTCTCATTGGAGCTTGTTTACGCTCGATTTAGCTCTGGAGTTAACTTCATTCAAACCGGGATCGAACAAGTGGACATTATGAAAGTTTGCCCGGCGAAACACTCAGAAGACACCGGGTTGCCCTCGTAAGTGTTGTTAGTCTTGTTGGAGCTTGTTTTGGTCGAATTCGCATTGATGTTAATTTCATACATATCAAGATCGAATAGGTGGATTTTGTGAAAGCTTGCACGAGAGCGAAACACTCTGAAAATGCGGATTGCACTCCTCGTGTCGCCGGTCTCATTGGAGCTTGTTTCGCTCGATTTCGCTCTGGAGTTAACTTCATTCAAACTAGGATCCGAACAAGTGGACATTATGAAATTCTGCCCCGAAGTGAAACACTCCGAAGACACATCGGGTTGCCCTCGTATGTGTTGTTAGTATTGTCGGAGCTTGTTTTCGGTCGAATTCGCATTGATGTTAATTTCATACATATCAATATCCGAATAGGTGGATTTTGTGAAAGCTTGCACCGGAGCGAAACACTCCGAAAATGCACCGGATTGCACTCCTACGTGTCGTCGGTCTCATTGGAGCTTGTTTCGCTCAATTTCGCTCTGGTGTTAGTTTCATTCAAACCGGGATCCGAACAAGTGGACATTATGAAAGTTTGCCCCGAAGCGAAACACTCCGAAGACACACCGGATTGCCCTCGTAAGTGTTGTTAGTCTTGTTGGAGATTGTTTCGGTCGAATTCGCTTTGATGTTAATTTCATACATATCAAGATCCAAATAGGTGGATTTTGCGAATGTTTGCTGCGGAGCGAAACACTCCGAAAATGCACCGGGTTGCACTCCTACGTGTCGCCGGACTCATTGGAGCTTGTTTCGCCCGATTTCGCTGTGGTGTTAATTTCATTCAAACCGGGATCCGAACAAGTGGACTTTATGAATGTTTGCCTCGGCGAAACACTCGAAGACACACGGATTGCCCTCGTATGTGTTGTTAGTCTTGTTGGAGCTTCTTTTGGTCGAATTAAGCTTTGATGTTAATTTCATACATATCAAGATCCGAATAGGTGGATTTTGTGAAAGCTTTGCGTCGGGCGAAACACTCGAAAATGCACCGGGTTGCACTCCTCGTGTCGCCCGGTCTCATTGGAGCTTGTTTACGCTTCGATTTAAACTCTGGTGTTAATATCATTCAAACCGGGATCCGAACAAGTGGACTTTATGAATGTTTGCCTCGGCGAAACACTCGAAGACACTCGGATTGCCCTCGTAATTGTTGTTAGTCTTGTTGGAGCTTGTTTTCGGTCGAATTCGCATTGATGTTAGTTTCATACATATCAAGATACGAATAGGTGGATTTTGTGAAAGCTTGCATCGGAGCGAAACACTCCGAAAATGCACCGGATTGCACTCCTACGTGTCGCCGGTCTCATTGGAGCTTGTTTCGCTCGATTTCGCTCTGGTGTTAACTTCATTCTAGCCGGGATCCGAACAAGTGGACATTATGAATGTCTGCCCCGAAGCGAAACACACCGGAGACACACCGGATTGGCCTCGTAATTGTTGTTAGTCTTGTTGGAGCTTGTTTCAGTCGAATTCGCATTGATGTTAGTTTCATACATATCCAGATCCGAATAGGTGGATTTTGTGAAAGCTTGCGGGCGAAACACTCGAAAATGCGGATTGCTCACCTCGTGTCGTCGGTCTCATTGGAGCTTGTTTCGCTCGATTTACGCTCTGGTGTTAGTTTCATTCAAACCGGGATCGAACAAGTGGACATTATGAAAGTTTGCCCAAGCGAAACACTCAGAAGACACTGCGGATTGCCCTCGTAAGTGTTGTTAGTCTTGTTGGAGCTTGTTTTGGTCAATTCTCATTGATGTTAATTTCATACATATCAAGATCCGAATAGGTGGATTTTGTGAAAGCTTGCATCGAATGAAACACTCGAAAATGCACCGGGTTGCACTCCTCGTGTCGCCGGTCTCATTGGAGCTTGTTTACTTCGATTTGCTCTGGTGTTAATATCATTCAAACGGGATCCGAACAAGTGGACTTTGTGAATGTTTGCCTCGGCGAAACACTCGAAGACACTCGGATTGCCCTCGTAATTGTTGTTAGTCTTGTTGGAGCTTGTTTGATCGAATTCGCATTGATGTTAATTTCATACATATCAAGATCCGAATAGGTGGATTTTGTGAAAGCTTGCCGGGCGAAACACTCAAAATGCACGGATTGCACTCCTACGTGTCGCCGTTCTCATTGGAGCTTGTTTACGCTCGATTTATTTGTGGTGTTAACTTCATTCAAGCGGGATCGAACAAGTGGACATTATGAAAGTTTGCCCGGCGAAACACTCGAAGACACACGGATTGCCCTCGTATGTGTTGTTATTCTTGTTGGAGCTTGTTTTCGGTCGAATTCGCATTGATGTTAATTTCATACTTATCAATATCCGAATAGGTGGATTTTGTGAAAGCTTGCACCGAAGCGAAACACTACGAAAATGAACCGGGTTGCACTCCTACGTGTCGCCGGTCTCATTGGAGCATGTTTCGCTCGATTTCGCTCTGGTGTTGACTTCATTGAAACCGTGATCCGAACAAGTGGACATTATGAAAGTTTGCCCCGAAGCGAAACACTCTGAAGACACACCGGATTGACCTCGTAAATATTGTTAGTCTTGTTGGATATTGTTTCGGTCGAATTCGCTTTCATGTTAATTTCATACATATCAAGATCCAAATAGGTGGATTTTGTGAACGTTTGCTGCGGAGCGAAACACTCCGAACATGCACCGGGTTGCACTCCTACGTGTCGCTGGTCTCATTGGAGCTTGTTTCGCTCGATTTGCTCTGGTGTTAATTTCATTCAAACCGGGATCCGAACAACTTGACATTATGAAAGTTTGCCCCGAAGCGAAACACTCCGAAGACACACTGGATTGCCCCCGTAAGTGTTGTTACTCTTGTTGGAGCTTCTTTTCGGTCGAATTCGCATTGATGTTAATTTCATACATATCAAGATCCGAATAGGTGGATTTTGTGAAAGTTTGCTGCGGAGCGAAACACTCTGAAAATGCACCGGGTTGCACTCCTACGTGTCGCCGGTCTCATTGGAGCTTGTTTCGCTCCATTTCACTTTGGTGTTAGTTTCTTTCAAGCCGGGATCCGAACAAGTGGACATTATGAAAGTCTGCCGGCGAAACACTCCGGAGACACACCGGATTGCCCTCGTATGTGTTGTTAGTCTTGTTGGAGCTTGTTTTTGGTCGAATTCGCATTGATGTTAATTTCATACATATCAATATCCGATTAGGTGGATTTTGTGAAAGCTTGCAGGGCGAAACACTCGAAAATGCGGATTGCACTCCTCGTGTCGCCGGTCTCATTGGAGCTTGTTTATTTCGATTTCGCTCAGTGTTAATTTCATTCAAAGCGGGATCCGAACAAGTGGACATTATGAAAGTTTGCCCGG
>JAYEVE010000848.1:0-29661 GCA_036346375.1 Guadua angustifolia
CTTCCGCCAGAGACCCTCACCTTCGAGGTCGTGGGGTTTCTTGTTCCTATCACGCTATCATGGGAAGTCCATACGCATGAAGTTCATGGTAGTCCCCAATTACACCTACCTCCAAGTTTGAAGATGCCGGGCCACCAGGAGGATCATCAGGGTGGCCCTTTCAAATGGGCTATACACAGCTACTTGAACCAGCGATTAAATAGCTGGCCTCGGCGATCATCGCATCTCGCCGAAGTTCGAAAACTCCGGAGGAAACCTCGAGTCCGCCTACTCCAGACAAAGTCCGGGTCCGAGATCCTTCAAGTCATGCCGAGGACACAAGGAGGAATCGCGGTCGATCCAGAAGATCCGACACTAAGACTGTGCAGCGTTGAGCCACGCCTCGCATAAATAGAAGGCGCTTCGTCGACTTCCTCCTCCGCTCAATCGGGACGTCTTCGCCTGGAAGCCCTCTGATATGCTAGGCATCCCGCGGGAAGTCACCGAGCACTCCTTGAATATCCGGACCGGCTCCAGGCTGGTCACTCAATGCTTGCGTCGCTTCGACGAGGAGAAGCGCAAGGTCATCGGTGAGCAAATCGCTAAGCTTTTGGCGGCGGAGTTCATAAAGAGGTTAGCCAACGGTGGGTAGCCAACCTGTTCTTGTGAAGAAGAAGTCTGGGCAATAGAGAATGTGTGTTGACTACACAGGCCTCAACAAGGCATGTCCCAAGGACCCTTTTCTGTTGCCCCGCATCGACCAAGTTGTCGATCCCACCGCGAGGTCGCGAGTCCTGTCCTTCTTGGATGCCTATTAGGGCTACCACGGATAAGCGGTGGAAGAGTCCGACCCACTCGCAACCTCTTTCATCACTGTTAAGCCTCGTTTTGTTATGTAGCATCGATGCCGTCCGGTCTCGAAAAAATCACGGGTGCTTTCATGTATCGGCGATGTATCAAGCGTGTTTTGAAGACCGATCGGGCGTAACCTTGAGGCGTCACGTAGACGACATTGTCGTCAAGACTAGAAAGGTTAGCGATCCGTCTCCGACTTAGAAGAGACTTTGCGAATCCTCCGCGAGTTTCGCATCAGGAGGTTCAATCCGAGAAGTGTGTTTTGGGGTCCCCAAGGGAAAGTTGTCGGCTTCATCGTCTCGTGTGAGCAGCATCGAAGCCAATCGCGAGAAGATCTCCGCGATCATAAAGATGGGCCCGATCAACGACACGAAGGAGTCCAAAAATCAGCAGATGCTTAGCGACCTTGAGCGCTTTCCTCTCTCGCCTCGAGCGCTTGAATGCCGCTCTACAAAGCCGCTCAAGAAATTCGACCACCAGATGGACGTAGAAGCTCGAAGCCCTCGTAGGCCGAAGGCATTCTGACTACGCCCGGTTTCTGGTCGCCTATGCGAGAAGAGGTACTCCTCCTTTACATCGCCGCCACCACCAGTCATCGGTCACGGTGCTTGTTGTGGAAGCGAGCCGAAGATTCTGTGTACTCAAGGTGCAAGGGCCGGTGTACTTCATCGGAGGTACTCTTGAGTCCAAGGCTCAGTATCCGTAGAGTGCGAAGCTGCTCTCTCACGGTCCTCATCGCGAAGAGGAAGTTGGTTCACTATTTCGACCGACATTCGGTCTCTGTGGTAACCTCCATGCCGCTCGGCGAAATAGTCCGCAATCGCGATGCCTCTGGGAGGATAGCCAAGTGGGCTCTCGAGCTCAACAGCCACGACATATCGTACGTCCCTCGGTCGGCGATCAAGTCGCAGATCTTGGCCGACTTCATCGCCGAGTGGACCGAAGCTCAGGCGTCGCCAGCGCTTGAAGACCCCGAGTACTGGATAATGTATTTCGACAGGTCCTACACCAAGAGCGGAGTGGGTGCTGGAGTCGTCCTTGTTTCCCCACTAGGAAACAAGCTCCAGTACGCTATCCGGCTCCACTTCGACGTGACCAACAATGTTGCCGAATATGAAGCACTCGTCAGCGGTCTCGAGATCCTTTGCCCGACCTCGGCCTTGGACTCTCGTGCACGGCGACTCCAAGGCGGTTGTCGACCAAGTCATGAAGGCTTCCAGCCCCGTGATGTTCGCGCATGGCGGCGTATTCTCGAGAATCACGTGGTCGGAGGAAAGATTCAAGGGTTTTGAACTTCACCATAGCTCTGGCGCCACAACGGTGGTAGCCGAACTACGGTCAATCGGCCTCAGTAGGGCCGGTCCGTCGAGATCTTCGTCTCCAACCTCTACGGTAATCGCCCGTCTGGACTCCTCGAGCAAGTAGCGAGCCCTCGAGTGCGCTCCAGCTTCGACCGCCTAGCGTTCGGGTTCGGGCTATCACGGTCGGACCACAGGATCTTGATGTGAAACTCACTGCTGGAGAAGCCCTTCATCGACCGATTGACCGATGTATCGCTCCCCGCCGACACCACCGAAGCCCGGCGCCTCGCTCGGCGGACGAAATCCTTCGTCCTGGTCGGGGGAGACCTCAACAAGAGGAGCCCCTCGGGGGTTCTCGAGTGTGTTCTGGCGGACCCGAAGCGACTCTTGCTCGACATCCACGCGGGATCTGCCGGACCACGCCGTGTCTGCCTGATCCTCGTGGGCAAAGCCTTGCGCCAAAGGTTTCTTTGGCCAACGCGATGGTCGGCCGGAGCAAATCGCTCGCTCTCGAGGATGCCAATTCTTCGCTCGGTAGACGCACCTCCCGGCACAAGCCCTACAGACGATCCCCATCACCTGGCCATTCACCGTTTGGGGACTCGATCTGGTCGAGCCTTTCAAAAAAGGCACCGGGGCTTAACTCATCTACGTCGTGGTGGATAAGTTCACCAAATGGATAAGCGAAGCGCTTCGCCACCATCACCTCGGTCGCGAGCGCTAACTTCTTCATAACATCGTTTATCGGTTGGGAGTGCCTAACTCCATCATCACCGATAATGGGCGTAGTTTCTGAGGAAGGAGTTCCTCGATTCATCGTGATGACTTCAATGTCGCGTCAATTGGGCGTGGTAGCCCATCCGCGGACCAGCGGCTTGGTCGGCCAGAAGCGGCATGATCCTCCAAGGGCTCAAGCACGGATCTTCAATGGCTAAAGCAATTCGAGGCGGTGGGCGTCGAGCTGCCCTCCGTCCTTTGAGCCTGCGGACCCAGGCGCAGTGCGACCGGAGGTTCCTCCATTCTTCACGGTATTGACAGCGGAAGTTGTTTTGCCGGCCGACACAGTATAGGCGCCTAAGATCGCAAGCCTTCGCCGAGGCCGAGGGGCTCGGCGCTGCAAAAAAGCGCCGATTGACCAGCTCGATGAAGGCGTGATGTGGCCGAATCCTCGATCGGCCAGAAGTACCGGTGAGCAATGCGGCGATTACCATGATCGTCGAGTCTTGTGACGGTCCTTCAACGTCGCGACACAGTCTGCGCCCGAGTCTAGTCCAACGTTGGTAGGCATATTGTCCCCTCGTGGGAAGGGCCCTTACATCGGTGTGGAGGTCCTCCGACCCGGTACCTTTCGACTCAAAGACGCCGATGGCAACATTGTGCCCAACGCGTGGAATATCGAAAAGCTAAGGCGATTCTATCATTAAAAACTTTGTCTATATTCCTGTGCCTCTAGCGAACCCTCTGAGCCCGAAGCGCATTGCGCCGATCATACCATGGTCATTTTGCGTCGCTTGGAAGGTGCTGGTCTGCACGACCACCCAGGGCACGCCCCGATCGGCCATCGCGACCTCCCCTAGCGGTAACTTGTTCGGCCGAAGGTTACTCAGCCCCTCGCCCAGCTGCCATGATTTGGCAAAGCAACGCCAGCAGAAAGAGCTGCCCGTACGGGATGGTCCTTGATCGGTTCGGGGCGCGCCTTTGGGCTATTGGCTCTATCGCTGCGTTTTGCGTTTTCCTTGAAGTATTAGCGCCCCTGCCTACGCTCATGTAACCCTAGCAGTTTCTAAGGGCTGTGGTCGTCCGGCGAAGCGCTCATCACAGAAAGGAAAGCATGCGATATAGGGCAAAGTCCCCGGAAGGGGCGGCGGTGCACAATGTGCGTGTATTACATAAAAAAAAACAACAAAAGTCGGGCCGGGCGCCTGGGACGTCCCCAAGCCAAGCTCAGGCGTCACCCTCGACGGTGTCGTCATCAAAGCTGTCGCTGCTCTCGGAGACGTCGCCCAACCCAAACACACTTCTCCACACAACCATATGTCGCGTGCCGAATTTACAAATCCGGACACTTCAGGTATTCGCACTAGTCGAGGATCGCGCTAGTGCACACAGACTAAACAGGGTATAATATCACATCATACACAGTGGAATATTAGATATGTATTGTAAACATGTATATAAACGAGTGTACGACCTTATGGTCATCCTTACAATAGTTATGCCACGCAGGGCTTACAATAATCAAATAACAAAAGTTTAGCAGCGGAATATAAAAGTCGTGATGTCCATCTTCTCCACAGTCGCTCCGACGAAGGCTTGCCCCTAGTTTTCTGGCTCTCGACATACTCCTCTTCATATCTTTGGCGTAGTCTTCTTCTTACGTAAGTTTGTCCTCAAGGGTGAGTACACACGTACTCAACAAGTCATGCACAATGCATATCTATTTTACTACATGCATGGCTTATTACAAAGGAAAGATTTCTTGGTTATTTTGCTTTTGCAACAATATTTTAAACTACTACTCATTTAGATTGAAAGCATCAAAATCATATAATCATTATATATAACTCAAGTTGTTTATTTTCACATCATTTTGGACACAGGTCCTAGATAACTTCATTTCACAATTTTGGCACGACCAACCACCCCATTTTATTTTTAGAACACTACCCTTGATTGTAATTCCGAGCATTGTCGATCTAGTGGACTCGGCTATTCGAACAGTTTTAACACTCTGCGAGAGGTTGTACACTTTACCCACAAGATCTGATGCACACCACAAAAGCGATTAACTGTAACAAAGCTTTTGAGACTTACTGTCTCCACCTAAGAACCTCTCCGTGTTGCCTTCACTATCACTTCCCTCACTCAGGCGAAGTATAGGACCGAGCCGAACACCGTTGGGCCGGGTACCAAGCAAGCTAATGCGAGCCACGCTCCTCCCATCTGATTACCCCGTGTAGCACCACCCGAGATATCAAAGGTAAGACATCGAATCCTACTAAACTAGGTCTTCCCATTCGGACATGTGGTTGTCACGAGAGACTCGGGTCAAAGGCTTGCAAGGTAAGGTCCTGCTGACCAAGGCAAGACATCCTTCTCTCAACATTTGGCACAGCCCTCACAACACTCAAACCCCCAATTTCCACGAAGGCCCACGCAACGCAAGCCTCGGTCCACTTGCCCTATCTAAATCAATTCCACCTGGGTTATTCAGCAGTGCAACACATGCCCGTAATCGTCTTTCATGTAGAACCACACAAGTCTTTATAGTCCAACACCATTACCAACAGCATTCCACTTTATTCAAAAATCATTCAATAATATTTAGTCAAGGTTACATTTGTATTTAAGAATATCATTCACGTAGTAAGCATGACTAAGCAACTATTCACGGTCTAGCCTCCGTGTTGGCACAATATTATTAACCAACTAGTATTATCCACTTAGGTTATCAAGGGATCATGGCATACAAATTTTATTAACAAGGTGACATTAACAATTAGGTTGACTAGCTAATTCACCCAAAATATTTAAATCTACTTTTAGTTGAATTAGCATGCGTAGTTTGAAAACAAAATACATTTCAAAAATTAGGAGCAACATGGTCAAAGCATAACTTGCCTTGAAAAGTTACTGGTCCTATTCGAAGTCAAACCTTGTACTGAAATTCCCTCGCAACCCTCTAAGCAAATCAGCGTCTATTTAAAATCAATATAAACACAATAAATATATTTTACAGAGAAAATTCACCTCTAAAAATTCCATAAAATTCACCAATAAATAGATCTTGATTTTACAAATTTTTAGAAATTGGAATCACTCAAATCGGAGTTAAAAGCAGAGAAGTTATAAGCGTTTGAAGTTTTATAATAAATTAAAAGAAATATACCGAATTTCTCTTATTTATTTTTATATAGAAAATCCCGAAATTTATGACGTCAATGTTCTTTGCATGAAGTCGATCGTAGCGCATTCTCATCCTCGAGTCAAAATCCTCACTGGTAACGACTAAACCGAAAAGCAGCTTCAAATACTCGGCCCATGCGTCAAGATTAGATGCGATGCGATCAAAGGCTAAGATTTTACCGCACTTTTGATCGCAATCATGCACATCCGATATGTGGCGCAACCATGATCGACAAATTTAAATCTAACGGCGGCAATTATTAGGGTGACATAGACCGCGGCAATGACATTGCGTCATCTCGATTTCAGCGTGCACGCGTCAACACAAGATCGACTTCGGTCTTGCGCGAAATCGAGTTCATCTGATTCAAAACCTACGGCTCGGATTAATTTGAAACAAACGTTTAATATTTTCAATTTAATATCTACAGTTAAATAGACAACATGGTACATTATCAACCGTCACGATTGAAATCGATCGGCGGTGATTGAAGATTAGGTTCACTACCGCTAAAATTACGTGGCTTAATCTGATTATCAATATGAATCCTCGGCCATTAGATAGCGCAACTTTTAAACACCGTGGGCAATCCCTTCCTTGGGCACGTGGCACTAATCCGACCTTACATCTCTAATTCCTCTGGCTAAAATCTATAATACATGGTTCGGTCTCTAAATGCGAAGGACACATGGACTAACCTCCACAAGCGGATCACGAATCAAAGCGGTCAAGGTTGATCGCGAGCTCGGTGAAAAACATGGCGAGGCGCCAGCAGAAGAGCCCAAGGTTGAGAAGACGGCGACTCGGCGGTGCTCCGTAGCGATTCAAGGAGAGAAAGGTCCTTAGTGCGGCTCGGCGCGAGCTTTATCACTACGGTCCCAGCTGGCGGAGGGTCACAGAACGATCACAAGCAAGCGCGAAGACGCAGGACTTGGCGAGCCGTCGTGCTACTGTGGTGATTCTTGAGATCGTGAAAAAGCTCGGCGGGTGCGGAGCAGAAGTGCTTTATCGCGCCGAGCTAGAAGATGAAGCGGAAGAGTTATTGCTCGGCGAGTAATTGCGGCGGTTACGGATCGGATCTCACGGCGGCGGCGGCTTTTCGCAGGGAAACGCGGCGGCGTGGTCGATATCCATCCGTCCACGCCGAATCAACGTCGCAGCGCAAGCGTCACGCGGATGAGTTTACGGCAAGTGTGATGCAAATCAAGCGGCGGCGATAAAGACCGATTAGGGTTCGTAAAGGCGCTGATACGGCCTGAGCCCACCACCGTTTCACGTGGATTTTAAATGATTTATGAATAAAAATAATTTCGAATATTAATTTAAATTATTTAAGGCACTTAAAATATTAGAAAAATTCTAGAAAAATCCCAAAAAATATTTTAAGACATTTTGAACTCAAATAAAATATTTCCACTTTTATTTTATTAAAAATTTTCATTATTAAATTGATTTCCCAAGAAGAACTAATTTCTAAAAATTCAAATAAATCCAAATAAATTCCAGAAATTCTTAAAAATTCAAATTAAGTTATAAAATTCAAAATTAGGAAATTTTGAGGATGTTACACCGCACCCTGGCCCGTGCTTGATTGATGTCCCCTCGATCCGGCCACGATCATGAAGCAGGTCGAAGGAGGCGTCGCGATCTGGCGCGGCGAGCAAGACGCATTTTGTCAGTGCGGGCGGAGGCAGCCTACCTCGCGGCAGGCAACGCCACGCAGGCGCGGGCAAATCAGCGAAGGCGTCGGCGCTGGGTGAGGCTAAGGCGTGACCCCAATGGGGTGGCCTCCAGGCTCCTCGCAGCCTCACCCCAGAGCCTCGGGCTCCCCCCATGCTCTCGGCTGGGCGGAGCATGGAGAGGAGGTCCTCGCCATGAGGCAAGCGCTCCTCATGACATCGAGCCGAGGTCCTCCACGACGGCCTCGACTCGGGCCCTGCAGCGCCGCCTCCATGGCGTCATGGCGAGCCTCCTCGAGGGCTCTAGCTCGAGCCCGACCCGCACGCCACCTCCACGCGCGCCCTGCGCGATCCCTCCTCGGCGGTTCGTGGCGAAAGCTTGCTGAAGCAAACACTTCCGCCCGAGCGGCGGATCGCGGCTGGCCGCCGAGCGTCCAGAAGCGCCCGTCTGGCCGTCATCACAATCGCTTCGCGCCATACTGTCGAAGAGACGGGGCGTCCCCTCTCCCCGCCGAACGGCCAGGCCAAGAAGAATGTGGAGAACTGAGCCAGCGGCACTAGAAAGGAGGGCAAAACAGTTCAGTGTTAGTAACAGAAAAAGAGCTGGTGTCATTACAAAGTCAAGCAGGGGAACTTACTCCGGAAGAGGGCTCCGGATGCGGAAGATCGACGAGGGCAATACGAGCCCTCCCTTCTGGACGAAGGACAAGCCGGGCGACGGCGGGACCTCTGGGGTCCGACCCGCAGGGTCCGGCCACGCCTCCGCTATACCGGCCCTTCAATCATCGTCTCCTCTCGCCATCAACGACTATGTTTCCTAATCCTTTCTCTCTTTTTTCGCTGAAGGACTAGGGAGAGCAAGAAGGCAGGGGGAACGACTACGCATGGTCACCTCTCCCCCTCGCGCCGTATTTATAGGGACAGAGCGGAGCGGTCGAAGCGGGAGTTGCCCCGAGCTCCGCGCCGCACGCGCATTAACTCCACGTCCCGCGCGATGGGACATGCCTGCCCACGTCTCCCACTTCGCATTGAAATGCGACGCGACTATTAAAAGGCCATTTGCTCCGTCAAAGTGACGCAATCACGACCTTCGATTTCGGCACCAAGGCAGGCGGACCACGACGGCAGGACGGGACGAGCCACGAGGGCACTGAGGTGGCGGCAAGCCCATTAACTCGACCTTCCCGGCCGCATAAATCAAAAAGTTAAGGCAATCTTTTCCTTAACCTTTTCCCGTATTCGCTTTTTCACCCTGAGTTTAAGCGCTGAGTGGTGACCACCAATTTGGCCCTCACACACCGCTCAGGGGCTACAAGCTCGCACACTCTCATGGGTCAGGTGACCCAGCCGACTATTCGGTCCCCCCTAGCGGTAACCCTCTCTACCCGAACACCACGGCCTACGCCCCAGCGGCTACGGTCACGAAGTAGCGTTACGCGGAAGAAGGATCTACCCATGTGGCGTGACCCGTAGCCGGTCGGGAACACTCCTCTCCCACGCAAGTGTAGATGAGCAACTATTTAAGTTCCCGCACTCGCATGGGTCAGATGATCCGATCGCTATTCGTCCTCGCAGCAAGAACTCCTCAACCCGAAGCTCGGCTCACGCCTGCTTCTGACGCACATAGCGAGCCATGAAGAGGAAACTACCTATGTGGCGCGACCGTGGCCGGCCGAATACTCCCTCTCGCAAAGGGTCGGAACCACACCCCGACCACGACACCTCTAAGAATGTAAAATTGCAAAAAGGCTGTGAGGAGGCAGCGACGAAAAAGGCGGGAGCACACCGAGCCTGCAGCTGCCTGCCGAAGCCGGACAAGCGTCAATCGATCGCTCGTCGGTCAAACGGACGTTGCCTTGATTGAAGCGTCGTGCGTCCCGTCATAGGTACCACGCCAGATCGCGCCGTAAGACGATTGCCCCCAATCATTTCAATTCGCATTCAATTCTCGCACGCGCATTAAATGCTTGCGAGACGCTGGCATCGCTCGCGTAAACGCCCACGACCGCTGATCTCCGCCCGCCAGACGACGGGCGGCAATAGTAGAAAAGTCCATCGGGCCGTTACGGCCTCGAGGTGGCGAGAGGACCTAAGTGGCCCGCAAACAGCCTAGTTGTGGGTTCTAAAGGCAGGGTTCACCAAGTGAATCTCTAGCCGACCCCGGCAGGCAAAACGAGCAAGGGGCGTGCTCAAGGCGAACCCTCGTTGGGTCTCTAGTTGGGTTGGCAGACGACCCAATCGCCTTAAGCTCGCGTCGGAGACCATACTTCACTCTTCAAGGCCCCGTGAAAAGGGCAGCACCGGCCGTGCCCGAAGTTACTTAACGGCTCGGGTCCGGCACCGGATCGATCGAAGAAAGGTTTTTATGCGTCGCCTCAATGCGTCGGATAGCCGTGCGAGGATTGTCGCGCGGAGATCGCTTGATCTCCAGGGCCCACTCGGATAGCCCGTTTGTAGCTCCACGAGCATGGTGTTCGGTCGGCGCATGGCAAACACGCGACTGCTCACCCCCTCCAGGTCCCACACCTGCGGACGGGGCATACACGTGGGACCGACAGCGGCCTCTCCTCTCGCAGACATCCTCGCCTGACGAGGATTCGGATGGATGCCCCTTGGCTCGCTGCGGCGTTAAACCAAAGACGACTAACTCGCCACCACGGCGTAAAAAAAGCACGACTAACTCGCCCAGCTACGGCGTAAAAAAAGCACGACTAACGCGTCCAGCTACGACGTAAAACAAGTACTGGGAACTGAACCTCTCGCGAAGGCATCTCGATCTCCCGCCGAATCGGCCGCTCAACTATGACGAAACCAAGACTCGGGAACCGTAACCTCTCGCGAAGGCATTCGATCTCCCCGCCGAACCACGGCCGCTCCGGCTATGACGAAACCAGCACTCGGGAACTGTAACCTCTCGCGAAGGCATTCGGACCTCCTCACGACCACGGCCGCCCAAATATGACGAAAAAACGAGCATTCAAAACTTCGAACATCCGCGTAAAGGCGTCCAACGCTGACATCACCAATGTAACGCCCTCCCGCCGAGTCGGTCGGACTCATCCAACTAAACCTCGACCAGCTCTTGACCGCTCAGAGCTACACCACCGGTGCGCTTCAAGCACTTGCGGTCAGCTCGCCGACCATGTCGGTCGGACCACGTCTCCCAAGGTAGCATCTCGGCCCACTCGGGGGCTTAGGATCAATCGAGTACGCCCACTTTGCTCAGCCGGATTCTTTGTCGACCGCTGTAAACCCCCGACCAGCTCTACGAATCGCTCGGGGTTACACTCCACTGGTGCGCCAGGCGCACCTGGGCCGAATCGACCAGCCGGGTCAAACTTGCCCGGCCGAGCGAGGTGACCACCCCGGAGAAGACCCACTGCTCCATTATAAAGAGCGCTGATGAGAGAGACCATGCAGGTCGAAGGCGAGGGGTCTATCCAGGAACGCCCACATTTCAGGACGGCCCCAGGGGCTACTTACGAATACTTATACTAGGGGTACCCCACACAGCAAAGTATACACCTATTTCAAGATCGTATTCCTCTTAGTCATCTGGCCCCGGAACCCGGATGGCTAAAGAGAAGGCCACCAAGGCGCCCATCCCTCGCGGATGGGCTTATCACTAAACATTGGACGTAACTCCAAATAGGTCATGCTGGGCCGTGTCCCGATCGAAGGGTTCGCTAAGACACAGAAGACCCTCTGGCGCGGCCTGCTCAACCTGGCCTCGGGTCAGGCGCTCCTACCGGCCCCGACTCAGGCCCGGGATCGGTGCCCCCGCAGGCTCCGACTCCGACCCGGACCCGGGTCCGACGCCTCCGCAGGCTCCATCTCCGACCAGGGGCTTGTCCGGAGCCCGTGTGTTTGGAACCCTCAACAAGCGCCAGTTCCGCGGCCTTTGACACATCGACAGACTGCGCCGAGCTGGTCGCCCGTCCCTCGGACACGATGGCCGCCTTGGAGCAGGTGGCTCCATCCCAAGGCAACCAGAGGGCGGCCACTGCTAAGTACCCGTCCCCTCAAGCCGTCAACAGATGCACGGAGGGCAGGTGCGCACCTTCCCAATGGAGCGCTATCTGTTGCGCCTACCAACCCGGCATGGGATGAGCAGGAAGCTGTCAGTCATCAAGACCCAAGACCGAGACATCCGGGCATAGCATACCCCTACCTCTCTTTTAAATTCCCGTGTAACCTGCCCCCTTCGTGTATATAAAGGGAGGCAGGGCCCTCAGGGAGGGGGCACGCCAAAACTTCGCACGAACCCGCTCGCATTCATCCGCTTTCTCGACTCACCAGCCCGTCCGACCCCCCTCTCTCGCGAACGAGCGCTAAGGGCCTGTCCTTAGCCTCCGCTTGTAACCTCTGGAAACCTTTGGCCCTCAGAGCAATACAAGCCGCCACCACGAACTGGAAGTAGGGACGTTCGGCCCGAACCAGTATACATCCGGGACTCCTTTAGTCTAACCATTCGAGGAGAGGGGACGCGCGACCCCCCTATACTTACAAATTTACTTGCTGGTTATACGAAACATTGACAACGCTAGTGCACACAAACTCAACATTAGTGAATATCATAATCATACACAGCGAAAATAAGATAAAAGGCATCATATATTGAATATTACTAGTTGTATGTCCTTATGGTTGACTTACATTACTTTGCCTCACAAGGCTGAACAATAAAATAAACTGCAGCGAAATGAAGACGTAGATGAACCCCTCAATATACCACAGGCAACTGACAAGGCTTGCACCCTAAACATTCGTCTCTTCATGGTACTCCTCCTTCAGCACCGGAGTGGGCTCCTCAACTTGTGATGTTGTTGTAGGCAAGGGTGTGTACATAAAGCACTCAACAAGTTGTGCATAGAATGCAATTCCAACATAACTATATGCAAGGCTTATTCCAAAGGATTGGCTATCATGGTTGTTTTGTAATAAAGCAACATTTATGAACAAGTACAATATATAGATTGAAAAGACATTAAAACAAATAACAATAAGTAATAATTCACTACTAGAATTTCGGGCTTTTGCAACGGCGAGAAATCGTTGCAATAGGGCCCATTTTGTTGCAATATGTACCAATAGCCACAATGTCACAATCGTTGGCGTGGCTATTAGTTGTGTGGTCCAAAGTTTGGGCCACGATTTACGCTTTTGTTGCAATTGTAATGCTAATTGCAACGGGAATATCTTATGTTAGTCCGTAGTTGCAATGACGGTTTGACGTGGCAATAGTAGTCTCTATTGCCACGCTCTCATCGATTGCATTAGATAGTAGTCGCAATGGCCTTAATACCGTGGCAATATTTTTATTGCCATGGCAATAGAGGTCTCTATTGCCACGGCGCTTAGGCATTGCATTAGACAGTAGTTGCAATAAAAACCAATCCATGGCAATAAGTGAGGTCTTAACGAAATAATTTTCGTGGCAATATGATGTATTGCAATGAAATAACCGTTGCAATAAATTATAACAATGATCTATATCTGTAGCAATTCATTTTTTCGCAACGAGGCGTCAATGCATATTGAAATATTATTTCCTTATATACCATTATTGCAAAAGAAATGTACTCAAATTAGAAATTTCATGAATAGAAATATCAATTATAGCCATCAAATCATATATAAGAGCATTTGTAACAATCTTTTCAGTATGTACAAACATGAAGCAAAAGAGACAAATAATAGAATAATTTCATAGTAATCTCTGAACAAAAACTTTAAATTTCTCAACTAAGATTGCGATGACAGAACTAATCTATTGACTAGTGACTTAAAAATAGGTTGTTCCACATTGTAGACTTGCTTGGCTTGACCATGGCATGAGACCAAACGCTCCGCTCAAATTGTATCCTCCTGTTGAATAAAAGCACGGTTTATTCTTTTGAGCATAAACAAATCCAAGATGAAATTTTATAGACTGCCATATTATAAATACTGCCAAATCAGGTGAAAGGACTCGACAAAGCCCATGAGCTCAAGTTAAACTAAACAACTACTCAGTTGATCTTACCAAAGCATGCAAGGAATGAATAAACAAAGGAAACAACGGTTGCATCACTTAAGCATGAAATTGACATGTTGACTAGTTCAATGCCCGTGCGTTGCTACGAAAAATAAAATTGGTAACAAAATATAAAGGTCAAGCAATAAAAGAAAATTGTTTTACAAGATCAAACATTTATTTCTCCCGATTACAAAAGTTTTTATGGTTTCTTCTTCGACATGAATTAAAACCAAATATATTGTACGTAGTATATGTTTGCTTAACATCTTATTAGAACATAATCAGAAATGATATTCTTGGTATACGTCCCGAAAGATCTGAAAATAAACAATTACATTGCAACACGACTTGGATATCATTTTGATCAAAACCTTGTCTATGATGTGATTACTTTTGAAACATTTTCCCAATGTGACCAAATTTTGGCCCGATTCTATGTGTTTCAAACATTTTTTGTCCTTTTCTGGTACTCAAGACATTTTCCCAATGTGACCAAATTTTTTAAGAGTAAGTTTGTATGCTATGAAGTATAAGCAGTACAAAACTAACAAGCGCAGAACACATGAGTTACATGGAAGTGCAGATGGCATAAGCCAGCAAAGGAAGAAGGCTTTTGCAGTGATTGAGATCAATATCGGTTTCGATGGCGAGAGCGTCGAGAGTCTGCTCGACGAGACACAGAGTCCGCAAAGGTTCATACCTATGCAAATGGTAGCTTTTATGATGAAGTAAAAACAGCAAGCTATTTGGAAATCTAACACATTCGATGAATTCGCATAACATTTTGTGCTTCTCATGCAATAATGCATTTTCCACGAGGAATATTTTGTTTATTTGAATGTATATCTACGGGAATGGGATACAATTTACGGTGAAGTAGGAATACACCTTACCAGCTTAAGCCACAGTTCATTTGATAGTTTGAAAGCTATAAACACTCACCTAGTAGCACGGTTCAAGAAACTTGCAACTGATCTTGATCTGAGACAACGTAATGCAAACTTGAGGACACAAAACCCTCACCTAGGAGCACGGTTCAACAAGCTTGTAAATGATCTTTATACCTTGTATCTGTATGCAGCACAAACAAAAGTTGCTAGAATGAGAGAAATATCTTTGCTACTCAGGTATGCAAAAGAAAGGGCAAATGGACACACTCCCCATAAGTCTTCGCACCCAATAAAATATATAGATTATATGTGTATAATATAATTCTACATTATGCTTGTACATAGGTAGATAAAATAGATTATATGTGTATAATTCTACATTATGCCCGTAGTGTTATCATCCATCTAACAACAAGAGGAAATTAAATGAACCGTATAGAATAAGCATTATAGAATAGAGCAGGAACTATGATATCGAAGGTTTGATCTAGAAACATCTCTTTTGGTGATGCCTTGCACGATGGCTGGAACTCCATGGAGTAGTTAGCAATGTAATAACAAAGACATGACCGAGCATAAATTATGGCAAACAAAGAGAATGTTTAGAAGTAAATTAAAAGGCGTTGGACAGGCAAGATCGTATGGTGAAGGACATTACATACATATACATGCTACTGAAGAAATAAAGATAACAGTAGCAATGGAAATAGTGGGAAATCTCTACTATAAAATATCATAAATTTAGCATCTTCTAATAGTAAACCACACAGTATCAAAACAAAAATGAGAACAAAGGAAAATTTTGACCTCAGCAACCACGAGCATCGTCTCTGTCGGCACAGTCTCCGGCTTCACAGCAGCATTGAGTCCCAGGTGCGACTCCATCTGACAAATTCACAAGAAAAATGTTAATGTCAATGAAGCTGGATTCAGTTTTTGTGTGTAAACCGCTTGAGAGAATAACTGTTGAAAATAAATAGACGAATCACTGCTGAAAATAAATCAAGGTCGTATTTAGATGAGTAGGAGAAGTCCTTACTGTGAAATCATGTGCTGAAAAATTGGCTTAGTAATGAAATTGGCATTGCAAAGTGGTTGTGATCATGGCATGTGTGGTGTTCGTGTATATGCTGGTTCAAATGATTATTTGATATGCTTGTGATAGCATGATAATAGTTTTGCTTGATGCAATGTGCTCGTGTGAGTGGTTGCATAGACTGATCTTGTTTTGCTTGATGCAATGCACTTGTGTGAGTGGTTGCATAGACTGATCTTGTTTTGTTTGATGCAATGCACTCATGTGAGTGGTTGCATGGATTGACTTTGAGTCAAGTCGTGGACTTGTACTCGGATGTGTTTCTTGTTTATTCAGCTTCTACTTACTAGTCATCATTATGTTAAAAGAATAGCGGTGTTTTAATAAGAGCAACCCACCAATACCCAACGAAATATTGTGTCCCCTTCTTCTCCTCCCCAATATCTTCTATTGGCAACCATACTTGTTCCTTCAATGGCCTCACCGAAACCGCGAAGGATCCGCGAGAACTAAGTAGGGTAGTGAACTTCTTGTATTTCTTTTATTTTCACATATTTGTAACCTCATGAATCATGTTGCAAAAGCATATGAGTTATTCATATAAAATCCTAGTTCAATTACCCAGTCAATTTGTAATCATGCATCTCTGTCTTTCGGAGTTTTAGCCAAGGAAGAAAAATATATACATGTCATATAATGATACCCTATCTTGGGAAATTTTTCACACAAAAGAAACCATAAGCACAGGAGTAACTCTGTCTTTTCCTATGAAAACTCTTGGCTCACCAACAATACCATCATTCTGATAGGTATGCATTTGAAAGAAACAAACTTCCCAATAGTTTCCTATGTAGCGCAGTATTGTAGCAAACTAGATGCCTCTGAAATTAGGTTTGTTAATTTGAGATATACTAAGCATGTTAATCTCGAAATGGTTAACCAAATGAAGGGTGTTAATGAGCAAGACAAAGGGAAGGCCTCCAGAATGAGTGAATCTAGCAAATCATGCGCACACATAAAAATAGACTAATTCATGCGAAATGAATTATTTCCTTCTGTTAGCTTGGACTAGGAAACACAACAAATAGTGAAGTTCATATTATGTCTTCTTTTACTGTAAAAATAGACTAATTTAGGCATTTATATTGGTAATATATACTCACCAGTAGAAACTTATAATATGTTGAGCTCATCCAAAACAAGTAATAGAAACAAATACAACATGCCAGCTAGATCTACTTGATCATTTTGATTCCCCACAGTGTGGGGCCCTTCTCTAAACTCTAAAGACTGATGATGCATGCGTTACTAACTTACAATTCGGGGGAAAAGAGCTGTAGTACATGGGTCTTTTGACTCTTTTCATTCGAAGATTTAGTATCTAAGTTGAGTTGGAGATTGGAATGATCATAGAGAATAGAATATTGGTGATTGTTTATTTGCGCACTTCACCGGGTATGGATCATGAGCCAATGGCCAGTGCGGATCGGGGCAGCCAGCGGCGCGGCCTTGCAGAAGTCCACATGGAGTGGCGCCACGAACTAAGCGGCAGCCTTGAGGCACGAACTGCGGCGGAGCGGGTTGGAGCGCTAGGGTTTTTGATCGATCGGTGGAAAATACTGCTGGGCCTTTTTTTTATAGTGGCGGCAATATTTTCGCCGGCGAGTATTATTTTAGTCGTCCGGCAGGCGAAAATACAACTACTGATCACGTGTCATATTTCCGTCGGTAAGACGCTTGAAAATAGCTCACCTTCGCCACGTGTACTATTTTCGTGAGGCCTAGATTGATGAAAACAGTCTATTTTTTTGATTGATCCAGACGCGATGACTCAATTATTTTCGTCGGCCTTGTCAAAGATACCGACGAAAATACTTTTAATTTTGTCGGTTATACACGACCGACGAAATTAATCACTTATTTACGTCGGTCTATTTTTGGCCGACGAAAATAATTTGGACCGACGAAAATAGTATAGATTCCTGTAGTGCGTGGAGCAGCACGGGGAGAGCCGACGCGGGCACGAGGAGCCAGAGGAGGTCCATTGCCTACGCATAGCGACCGGGTAGCGGCACGAGGATCGCGTTGAGGGAGTTGCCCTCCTTTGGGGCGCCAACTGTCGCGAGGATTTGGCGCCTGGGTGAGGGTTTGGGCCTGGATTTGGGAGGGGAGGATGGTGAGGCTGAAGCGGAGGGCGAGGCGGATGCGAGTGATGTGTCGCGGGATGATGGGCTGGGACATGGCGGCGGATGAGTAGGCGAGCACAAGGAGAGAGTCGGAACCCTAGTAGCCACGAGGCGGGGGGTGGGAGGTGAAGTGGGAGACGACAACGGGGGAGCGGGAGTTGGGGGAAATTTTCGGGCGGAAAGCTCCGGAGCGCGGGCGTGGGGGGCACATCTAGATCGTAAGGTAGACCGGAGAGAGGATTGCGCAGGGGCGGTGGAACAAGGATTGCGACGGGAATGAAGGGAACGCGTGAAGCTCGCTGGCGAAATAAAATTTTCTCGCATTCAACCGGGATACATGTGAGTAGTAGATCATGGATCATTACCCTTGGAGCACGTTAGCGCGGAAGAAGAGTGGGTGATGTGTCCCCGCGCACTCCAAAGTCGATAGTAGATCTGGGAGTTGATCGTCTCCTCCTCGCGATCGCGCATAGCGCAACGTAGAGGAAGTAGACGTTCGCCAATCGGCCGAGGCAGATGCTGCGACGCCTCTACGGTCTCCACACGCCCGGTGGAACGCCGTGCGTCGTGTGCTAACTTTCTGCATGACGGCTAGGGTTTTGGCGGGGAAGGAGTCGACGGCTAGGGTTTCATGGTGGTCAAAAAACAGCGCCACCCCACGCCCCTTTATATAGAGCGCACGCTAATGGGCCTTCTATGCTAGAAGCCCATTAGGAACCTCGACCCCGCAGATCCATATCTGCGAAACCCACTAATGGATCCTAATCCATTTTGGCATGTTTCAACCCGTTAAGTGTGCGACCCGTTAGGTTCATGCGCAAACGGCCATGGCCCTGGAAACCTCTTTTCCAGACTATCAGACAACAATGGTTCCTAGCAGGACATGTTGTCCCCCGAATGCACAGAGTGATCGTATTAGCTGAACCTTGATATACTCATATACCGATCCTTTTGCCACATGATACCAGTCAAGCTCAAGGCAAAATGCGTGTCATCCTTGTGGTAGCTCGACCCATTCACTTGTCAATGTAATGGATATAATTCGTGATTAACACTTTAATCACTTTGGCATGGCCATGCACTTTTCCTTATCCATCCACACCGAGGGGCCCAGAGATATCTCTCCCGTTATCAAGGAGGGGCAAATTCCATCTTGATCTCTTATATCTCACATCATGTTTCATGGCATACTCGTAAGCTACCTTTATAACTTCCCTACTACGGAGAAGCGTTTGATAGCCCCAAAATATACAATTACACATGCTGAGAATCAATAAGAATCTCAGGTCAAAGGATCATATAGGTATACCACTCGAGACTACACCCTGATGGCACTTCTAAGATAACAATCTCATCAGTGTCTCGGAGCGAGTCTATCCAACCCCATGTTCTCTAACATGTGCTCACATTATTGATTTGATATCTCCATATCTATGGTATGTGAAACATTACCATCAATCAATACATGTCTTGGTCAGATCACTATTGTCCCACATAATGATATGTGACCGAGGATCATTTAGAATAATATCATATAACCAATGTGTTTCACAATTAAGTCATACTCAATGAACAAAGGAGTGACATTTATTCATGGGCTGATAAGTACATGAACATAGATGTATGATACTATCATCTCACATGATCGCCTCTAGGGCATATCACTAACAGGGAAGGGGGTGGGGATTTGGCACGGGAGGGGGTTAGTAGATTAGACCGCTGCCACCAAGTGCTAATTTAGAATAGTAGAGATTAACTTTAAGTGCTTATCTGCTGCTTTTGAACCAAACAAAAAAAATAATAGCATGACTGTTGTAGGGTATGCATCGACTTGTGACTACGTCATGTGAAGTGTTGCGAGGAAAAAGGTCCTAAAATTAGAACTTTGTTCCATGATAATGAGATCTAGGAAGAAATAGCTTCACTTCACTTGAAACCATACATTGTTCAAATATAAGTGTATACATGAACCATGGGCTAATAGAAGCATTGGACTCATCGATGCCTTATCCATGCGCATCAACTCCTATCATCATGTGCCATGCTTCCAAGGCTTATCAATCAATGTGCAAGAAATTACTAACAAAGCGTCTAGTTGCTTCTGCATGAAAAACAACCAAAGACACGTATACATTAAAGCTTTGCATTTAATAAGCAGCAGAATTGAATTCTAAGTATATACAATCAAGGTTCTACAATGTCTGAATCCTAACAATTTTTTTCTTCAAATAAATAAATTAATTTTTTCAGCTCTATTGACATAAAAAATGGTGTAAAACACAAACTAGTTGGAAAGATGTGCAAGAAGTCCTAGAGACAAAAGTAAAAACAATTAGCTGAATGGCTAAAATATAATAATGAGCAAACCATTTCACGCTTATTTGGCAAGAAAGCGGAGGTGGCAGAAAAAACACGATGGGGGCTCAGGCCGGGCAAGCGACCCACGCATCACAAGTGTAGAATATGGACAAGAACTCAGGAGAAGAAGAACATGGGCTGGGCTGAATCTACAGGATTCGTCCGATACATGTCGTGACCCATATGTAGACTTATTGCCACGTAAAAAGAAATTGTGGCTATAAAATTAAAAATCGCCATGAAATAAAATATTATAGCAACAAAATTTATCCGTGGCAATAAAATCTTATTTAATGCAACGATTTTATTTTTTGTTGCAATACGACCAACCTTTTGCCACGACAGTTAACAATATCGCAACACACAGTAATTCGTGGTAATATATTGGACGTATCACCACAATTTTCCAAATCGATGCAATAACACCACTCTAATGCAACAGAATTTGTGGTGTTGTAAAAAGTTTCATGGCAAAAGCCCAGATTTCTAGTAGTGATTCCAGCATTTCTCATGTAAACCAAGTCTTCCAATCCTAAATCAAAATTTAACCTCCCATGGCAACCTACCATCCAACCCAAGTTTTATTTTGCAAAAGTTTAACCCTTAACTGTAATTCCCGAGCATTGCTCAATACCGTGAGCACGGCTATCTGAATAGATTTACACTCTGCAGAGGTTATGCACTTTACTCACACGATTCAACCATGCACCACACAAGCGAATGATCATAACAAAGCCTTTACAATACCCCACCTTAGCCCATTACTACCCGCTAAGGTTTCAACACTGATGGGTTACACCACCACAACAGGGCTCCCTCTTGCACCATGTGAGTTCATCTGGACACCCGGACTCACACCACGAAAGCAGTACTAAAGCTAAGACTTTGCAAATTAATCAGCTAGGCTGCCCCATAACAGACATGTGGTTGCATGATTGACTCAAGTCAAAGGCTTGTAAGGTTAAGTCCTTAGGAAGATCAAAGCAAGACTTGCAAAACCCTTTGCCCATCGTGCCCACCCAGGCACACTTGCCCTTGCCACTTGCTTCGATCTAAATTATAACCACCCCAGTTGATTACCAAGCACCACGTGCTATCCACAAGTCAACATATAGTTGCATGACCTCCTCGCCACAACAACTCAATCTCATCGTATGACCACACATGACACACCAGTTCATATTATTGTTCCATATTCCATTAGTCAAGATTAATAATCAGTGATTCAAGTACATGTGATGACGTGGCATGGCTAAGCAAGCTAATATGATCTAACCATCCCATGTCGATTTTAGTATCAATTAACTATAGTGAACCAATCTAGAGTGACAATAGATCATGGCGTACAAATGACAAGATAGGGTATAGATCAACTTGGTATGATAGCTAAGTCCTAATTTAGATTGAAACATTTGTACACATAAAATAATATGCAATAGGGTAAAACAAAATAACAACTTTACAAACATGGGTTCAACATGGTCAAAGCACAACTTGTCTTAGGAAAGCCCTTATCCTTCTTTGGACCTTGGTCTTGGGTTGATGAATTTTCCTCCGATGCATCGTACAATTTATCGTCTACACGAAACGAAAGAAGAAACTAAATAAATACAAAAATAGAGAACAAACAAGCTCCAAAAATAAAATAAAATTAACCATTAGATAGATCTCAATTTTATAAATTTTTAGAAATTAGAATCACCTAAATCAGATTTCGTATGAGGGAGAACGAGCTCTTGGAAGATTCAAAAATAATAAAAATCAGAAAATTGAAATTCAAATAATATCCGAATTATTTTTATAAAAGAAATTTGATTTATTGCATCATGGTGACATCATCATCTGATTGGACGAGTCAGAGAGTGCCACGTGGCTTGACACTGTTCCCTGGACCCGGTGCATCGTATGATCGGTCCACCGTAGACCACAGGGACTGTGTTGTGGACTGGCTGATGTCACGCTAACGTCACCCGCCACGTGTCGACGTCTGATTGGCTGAACCGAGATGCGATCTGGTTCGCACGGATCACATCGTATGGCCATGAGTCGCGACGACGTGGCACAATGGCAACCGCTCGATCGAAATCCGACAACCCATGACATCAGCAGTGGAGGGCGACGTGGTAGGATATGGGCCACACGATTAGATCCGACGGCCCCCGGGTGAAGATGGCGTCTACTATTTCGGCGGCTACGTGGGTCAATCCGGTGCACCCATGACAAATCGGATGGTCATGAATGAAGGGCAGGCGACGGCGAGAGTCGGCGACGGAACCCACTGGAGATGAGGAAGATGACGGTAGTTTCGGCGCTGCGGTGGTCTTCTCGGTGCGTTTCCACCAGGATCCGGTGCGGCTTGCTATAGCATGTCGGTCACCCCTTGAACCCCGCAAACGGCGGTAAAACGGCGACGAGCTCGGATTAAAACGATGGTGTTTGTGTCTGCTACTTCGACGAGCTCTTACGGCGGCTCCTCGGCGACTCAGACTCTGCTGCTTGGACCAACCGACACGGCACACGATGGCGACCCAGGCAAGCACGCACGGTATCGTATGCAAACAGGACTCCAGCGGCGGCGCAGACCAGGACTCATCCCAACCACCCAGCCTCGGATCAACGGCAACGATTTTGTGTGACATGGCGCATTCCGAACGGGACTCGGGATTCAACGGAAGAAATCTATTAGGGTTTTCCTAACGCTATCTGTCGTCGGATGATGATCTAACGGCCACCGTGGGATGATGTGGTTTACTGCCGCAGTCGATCCGACGCGTTCGATGAGGATCCGACAGTTAAGTGGATTAGGGTCTTGCTTTTGACGGGATCCGTTGGATTGAGATCCAACGGCTCGCGCACAGCTTCTGGAATATGGGTCGAACAGTCACGGGCCAAGGGGAAACAGTGCTGGGCTCGGTCTGAAACTATTCACAACGAATTTTTCAGGTTTTCTTATTTAAATATTTAAGGAAATTAGCTTTATTTATTTAATCCACTTAAAACACTAGGAAAATTCTGAGAAAAATCTCAAAAATACTTTGAGGCATTCGGACCCAAATAAAATATTTTTAGAAAACTTTATTTAGATTTTATCTATAAATAATTAGTTTTCAATAAAAGGCTTAATATACTTAATTTAAAATAATTCAAATAAATCCTAGAAAAATACAATAAATCTAGGAAATTCACAAATCACCCAAATTGCATTGAAACCCTATTAACTAATCAAGAAGGTAAATTTTTGGGATGTTACAGGACATGATAATTTTTTGTTAGTCTTGCCTTGGTCAATTAAGGACTTAACCTTGCAAGAATTTGAATTGAGTCATTCATACAACCACAAGTCTGGAATGGGATAGACCCAGCTGATTAATTTGTTGAGTCTAAACTTTAGTACTATTGTGGTGGTGTGGGGCCCGGGTAGTGGTAACTAGTCTGCGCACGGGTTGGCTCACATGGCGCAAGAAGGGGCCCCTAGATGTGGTAACCAGTCCAATCAGTGTTGAAACCTTAGCGAATGGTACTGGGTTTAGATAGGCATTGAAAAGGCTTTGTTATGGTCGCTCACCATTGTAGTGTTTGATTGTATCTTGTGAGTAAAGTGTATAACCTCTGTAGAGTGTAAAAACCTATTCGAATAGCCATGCTCGCAGTATTGAGCATTGCTCGGTGATTACAGTTAAGGGTTAGATTTTATTAAAACAAATGTGGGAATGGAATGTTGGAATGAGGAGATAGGTGGTGAAATGGTCATTGAAAACAAATGCCAAAGTTATTACTGTTATTATTTATTTTACTGTCTTTTCAATCTATTTATGCTATTCTTTTGCAAATGCTGTTTATGCAAAGTAGCCCTGTAGCTTATCCTCTGTACTAAGCCATGCATATAGTAAGTAGACTTGCATTTTATGCACGGCTTGTTGAGTGCTTTATGTACTCACCCTTGCAACCAAACATCACCAGTTGAGGAAGAAACAGCTTTGCTTTTGAGGAGGAGTTCCACGAGGCGAACAACTAGGGTGCGAACCTTGTCGATTGCATGTGGCGTTGAAGGGTTTTATCGTTTATTTATTTCTGTTGCAATTTATTCATTTGCTTTCAGTCTTAGCCCCATGTGGCGTATTCATGTAAGGTGGACTATAAGGTCATTCTCTGATTATACTAAACTTGATAAAGTCTTATTTATATTATCGTGAGTATGATTGTGATATTCATCTATGTTAAGCCTATGTGCACTAGCGTGTTCTGGACTAGTCACGGAATACCAGAGGTCGGATTTGCATATTCGGGTCTCGACACATTCCCAGTCAGATACATAGAGTCAGATTTTCACAATGGGGATATGTAACGTTCCGAAAATTGGCCCGATTTTATTTTTTGGAGTTATTTGGATTTTTGTGAATTAATTAAAGTTTATTTGCATTTAATTGATTTTATCTGAATTTTTGGAGTTAATTGAATTTTTATGGATTTTTGAGGATTTATTGAATTTAAATAAAATTAAATTGAATTATTCTTCTCTTGGTTAATTAATACCAGAAAAAGTATTTATCAAAAATAAATGAAAATATTTTATTTAGGCTCAAAATGCTTTGAAATATTTTCTAGAATTTTTCAGGTATTTTTAGTGCCCCAAATAAATGCTTTGAATTTCTGTAATTATTTTTATTGGAAAAGGTGAAATTAAGCTAGCTATAGTGTTGGTAGGCCCAACAACATGCTTTCATGGAGAAACCCTAATCGTCGCATCGCTCCGCGCCGTCGGATGAAGATCAAACGGCTGACATGACCAGACACATCGGAATTTGTCGTATTATGATCATGCGGCCGCCGTTAGGTCTGAAAGATCATGGTAGGGATTTTCTTGCGCCTCGAGGCATGTCCAGAGCAAGTGAAGTACACCCGTGCTCGGCCTCCTTCCGCTCATTTCGCCTGTCTCTCGTGCTCGACCATCCACCATAGCCCTCTCGGGAGCTCGCCGAAGTAGCCACTTCTCTTCCTCGGTTCTTCATCGTGTTGCGCCGTCGCCGTTCCGTCGCAACCAAGGCCATCTTGAGTTCCTTGCGTCACGCCGCACTGGCTGGGCCACTTCATTCCACGGAGAGGCTCGGAAGCGCCGTCGACCGCGTCGTCTTCTCCAAGTCCGGCAACCAGCGCCGCCGCTTCTTCTTCGACTCCTCGCAAGCAACCACAGCCGCCAGATCGTCATCCGACGCTCAAGGTGAGGCCACGTAGGCGTATTAACAGTGTATCGCTCGGGTAGTCTTTGCGCCGTCAGATCCGAATCCAACGGTCCGGAAAATCGCGTAGGCGTGGCTTGATGCTTCCTCGCCGCGTGTCGGCCAGCGACATGTGGGACCGGCCTGTTCATGGGCCCGCTTGTTCGTGTGACCCCGAGTTCTTGCCGTCGGCCGATGTCACCCGAGGCCGCTCGTCGGTGACCGTAAGCGACGTGGTTAACTCCGGTGTCGACACGTGTCGCCGGGGGAAAATAATCCGGATTTTCAGTAGGAAAATAAATAAAGAAATTCGGTTATATATTTAATTGAATTTCAGCAAACTTGAAAATGCTATAACTTTTGCATTTTAACTCGGATTTGGGTGATTCCAGTGCCCAAAAATTTGTAAAAATGTAAGCTATTTAATGGTTATTTTTTATTTTATTTTTGGTGTTAATGTTACTATCTGTATTGCACATTTATTGTGTGCTTGCTTGTACCGATTAGACTCCGAGTCGCCGGAATTCACCGAGGGAGGACTCGAAGACCCATCGTAGACCTCGGACCAGAACCAACTGTTGTTTGAAGGCAAGTCATGCTTTGACCATTTTGCGCCTAGTTTTCAAAGTATATTTTGATTTCCATATCGCATGCTATGTTAAGTACAAATACTATTGGTTAAATTGGGAAATGGTAGTTAAAAGCCAAACTTGTTTATGCCACCTTGATTATAATGTTTATATGCCCTAAAATCTTTGTCCACCCTAAGATGTTTAATATGTTGGATGCTAATATAATGCCAACACGGGAGGCTAGACCGTGATTAGTCGCTTAGCCTGCTTATATGCGTTGAATGTCCTTCAAATTGCAAACAAATGTTGATTAAACAATTATGGAACGCATTTTGAAATAATGCGATGATGCCATGAAATGGAATTGAGGGTAGCTACCTGTGTGGTTCTACTTGTGCAATGACTTGGGCATTGGCATGTGTTGCAATAATGCAAACTGGGGTAGGAAATGATTTGGACCGGGGCAAGTGGCAAGAAGGCTTCGTGCCAGGTGGGCCTGTGTGGCAACGAGATGTGTGAAAGATTGTGAAGGCTGTGTGCCGAGACATATAAAATGGATGTCTTGCCCGGGACAATTAAGGACTTAACCTTGCGAGCCTTTGAACTGAGTTCCGTGTACAACCACTTGTCCGGAATGGGACGGACCTAGTTAAGTAGGTTTCTAACCTCTTTCCTTTGAAACCTCGGGGTGACAGTGCACACCAGTGCAACTGTAGGGGAAGCGTACCTGTGCTACGGCTTGGTACCCATTCAACGATACTTGCTCTGTCTAAACTTCGGCTCTGAGTGAGGGAAGTGTTAGAAGGGAAGTATCGGAGGGGTTCAACGGTTAAATGTTAGTCTCTGAAAGACTTTGTTGCAATCAATCGCCTGTGTGGTGAGCGACTGTATCCTGTGGGTAAAGTGTACAGCCTCTGCAGAGTGTGTGTGTGAATCTATTCGAATAGCCGTGTCCGCGGTACTGGACATTGCTCGGTGATTACAGTCAAGGGTTAGACTTTCAAAACAAAAGCGTGGAATGGGTGGCTGTGTGCCAAAAGAATGATGAATGAAATTAGGGCTGTGTGCCAAACCCTTGGAAAAGAATTGAGAAATTAATTATTAATAATATTGGTTTTACTGCTTTTAATCTAATAGGATTACCTGTTTAAAGAAATGCTGCTTTGAGCAAAATAACCAATTAAGCCTTCCTTTGGATAAGCCATGCATGTAGTAATAGACCTGCATTGTGCATGACTTGTTGAGTATGTTGTATACTCACCCTTGCATCGACAAAAACCTCAGAAGAAGTCGTGCCGGCTTGGGAGGAGGAGTTCATCGAAGGCCAAGAGGACTAAAGGGTTGAGCCGCACTCGATGCTTTGTGGTTATGAAGGGTTCATTGTTTCACTTTTGCTTCATTGATAAACTTGTGCTACTTTGATATTTATCGGCCTGCGTGGCGAACTATTGTAAGGTGACTATAAGGTCATGTAACTCGGTTATATTATGCTTGAAGTACTTTATTATTTATTTCCGTTGTGTATAATTGTGGTACTTCAACCTGTTATTCCTGTGTGTACTAGCGTGATTCTGGACTAGTACAGAATACACAGAGTATCCGAATCCGTAAAATTCGGGGCACGACAGGATACCATCTTCTAGGTGGGTTTCGATGAAATGTATATGTTGTACCAGTAAGATGCCCTGGACGTGAATATACTCAGACTGTAGACTTTGTAAGTTCCTATTTATATTATTGTATATTCTTGTACTGTTTAATTGCATGTCTAACTTCTTTCTTATGTAGAATGGAGGTACAGAAATGTAGAAAACAAGTTAGCATTTCTTAATCCGGGACTTGTCAACGAGAAAATTATAAAGAACTCTCCACAGTATATTAAAGACTATTTATTTAATACTTTCTTGAAGCTGCAACACAATACCTCCATACTTTTACCCTATAACTTTAAGTACGTACTTCCCTACTTCTAATATCATTTTACTATTTTTGCGTAACACGATGTGGGACTAATGGGCTATATTGACATATGCTTGCAGGTTTCACTAGGTCCTCCTCGTCATCTAGTTAGATGCTAGCAGGATTTTTGTCCTGGACTTATTGAGAAAACCAACTAATTTGTATCAAGGGTTTTGGACATCGTTGCGTTATTGCTTTAGTAATATTCCATTCTATTGCATTTAAGTTTAAGTACTATTCAAAATCATTCATAGGGCATTCGCAAGATATTGCAAGAAAAGTGTTCGGTATCGTCCCTACAAGAAAGAATTTCAAATAATAACCGACTTTCCATGCATGAGGCAGGACCAAGGAAACAATTTATGTGCATACTATGTATGTACAAATATACATTTAATTGTCACGTAGAGTGTCAGTTATAACGAAGCCATGGTATATAATTACACAATGATACTTACTTTTCTTTGAATTAACATATATCATCATTATTTAACTTTCTCATTTCTTCAATAACAGCGCTCCAAGCTGAGAACCAATAAGTATTACTAACATAAATTTTAGCAATTCAAGAACAGATCGTCAGATTCATTCAAGATGAGGTCATCAATCCAAATGGCAAGTTCCACGAGTAGCCTGATCGTCTCATTCCTTTGATCTCGACCTGTGACATGCCTACTTCGACAACTTCAACTGGAATCAGTGCAAAATCAAAGTGAATGAGATGTAGTCAAACTATATTTGTAAACAAACTGCTGTAAAAACCAAATATTCTGATGCTTTAATATATTTGAATTATGATTTAACAATGCTTTATATACTATATTAATATTTGTGAAAAATATTGTATAAAAATATATAATGTAGAAAAAATATACAATAAAAATATTTGGTGCACAACATATCACTGCTGATCCTGTCCAAGAACCGGCAGTGATATGTGTGTGTGTGTGTATATATATATCTTTGCCGATTATTAGTTCGAAAGCATACATCGCTAGATTTTGGTTTGAGCCGGCAGTAATAGTCCAATGTCACTGCTGGTTGTAGGCCGAACTAGCAGTGATAGCCCTTATCACTGCCGGTTCCTGAGCCGGCAGTGATAATCCCGAGTATCACTGCCAACGAATCACTGTCGGCTCCAATAACCAGCAGTGATGGCGATTTGGAGCTGGCAGTGATGTACTGTTATGTAGTAGTGACATGCATGTGCACTGCCGGGTTTCATACCATGTTTATCTTTTTTTTAGAATTAACAATCATATCATAGGAATCAATTGAAAACAATTTTAGTTGACACCAAATATTCTTTTTATAATATACCTTTAATACACATTTTGCAGAAGAAATACTTCACAATTCAAATAATTTAAGTGGTTTTTTATCAAAAAAAAAAAATGAAAACATCAATTTTGAATTCCAATCTTGTTTTGAAGGCACCATCAGACCGGCAGTAATGTGCAGGTTAGTCCTCTCCTAGTATACCGAATTGTGGATAATATTTGGTGCAAAGTTTGGATTTATGTTGCAACATACGGGTTTTTAGCTAGTAAAATACAAAAGAAAAATACAGTGATCAGCACACCATCGTAGATAGAAAAACGAGCATTAGGAATATACATATATTGTAGTATGGTTAATGAAGTACATTTCATTTAGACATATTTTCCTCTCCTATACACATGCCACAACGCATGAAGCTTGATC
>JAYEVE010000782.1:0-53093 GCA_036346375.1 Guadua angustifolia
ACTCGGGGCTCGACCGGAAGGGCCCTCGCGTGCCGATCCCCCGCTCGACATGGCGCTTCTTAGCCTCCGATTGGCCGGTCATTTGGGGAGGCCTCTTCTTCCTTCTTGCTCTTGCCCCCACTTAGGCGGGAGCATCCTCTGGCTGTGTCGAGCAACTCTGATGGTCTGAGATCTTGCGTGGGTCGAGAAAGACCTCTCCTAAAAGCAGTCAAGAGGCGGGGTGGGACGGCTTACCTCGGCCTTCGTGAAGTACATTCTTGGGAGGCCGGAGTCGTCAAGGGTGTATCCATGCATGACTTCCCAAACATTTGAACATCTGTTGGAGACCGAGGATTCCTTGGTATTGCAAGAACATCGCTATAAGACCATGTCTTACGGCTCCCAGTTCTTAGGTCATATGGCGGTTGCTGGCGGCGAGCCGAACCTCGCCCTAGGGATAGCGAGATAAATGCCCTGCAAGCATTCGCCCACCTTGGATTGCGGACCGGAGAGTGAGTTAAGTGGCGGGCGTCCTCTCTAGGCTGAAATAGAGCTCATCAATCGGTACCAAATTCCATCCTCACGCTCGCCATCTTTTCACATCGAGGCTCGGCGTCAACAAGCTCTTCGCATGGCGGGCGATACTGTGCAGCAGAGCGAACGATGCCGTCCGTTGAAGCGACTACGACCAAAAATAGCTTAGTGCAGAACCAACCGAGGCGGGACGTCCAACTCGAGCGCCGAACCAGCGCCACCTCAAAGCAGCCAGCCGCGGCGTGAGGCCATGCGGAGTGGTAAATCTCGGCGATAATGTATTGCGAGTCCTCGAGTCGGCCAGGAAAGCTCGGGAGGACTCTAAGCCTCGCCAAGTCGACCTCGAGCGAAGAACCGGCCCAGCCGAATGAGCAGACGCGATTCCCGTGGCCGATGCGACGCGCGGGAAGAGCAAAGGTCATGCGGGATATATGGAGTCAAAATTCTGCCTATTCCATAGGGCGTGGCCCGCGACCTGCGAACTGCGGGGCTTAGCGAGTGGTGGGCGCCTTCTCGATGGGCGGGGTGAGATGCCGTGCTCGAAGGATGGCGACCAGCCGGCGGGTGAATCTTGCGAGGCGAACCACGGCGACCTCGATTTGGAGTTCGGCAAAGCGGCCGGATCGGCGTCATCTTCGGTGGCTCGTCGGCTTACAGGACGGTAGCCGAAGTCAAAGCGTGCTGGCGGACCATCTACCAGTCGCCCGTTGGGAAGCCCTCGAGCGACCTGCAAGTGGTGGTGGGGCAACCATCACCTTCTCTCCGGAGCGCGGCTCCCGGTATGGCGGAGACACGAAGACCGCCTTTAGTGCGTGACCCGACCATAAGCAACACCACGATTCGGTCGTGTCATAGTCGATGGCGGCAGACTCTCTTAACTTATTCTGAAATTTGGGCGTTCGGCCGAATCTGATTCCGATTCGAAGGTCAAGAGCATCACCATACCATTCTTTGGGATAGTCCGGGAACTCGACCACCCCCTTAGAGCGGTCGTTTTACGCGTCACCTTCGCTTGGCTCGACAACTTCCGCCGAGGTTGATCACCTTTGAGGTGGTCGCGGCGACCTCCCTCCTAGCGCCATCCTCGGGCGGCCTGGTCAAGTTCATGGCGCCAACCACTATAGCCATCGATGCATGAAAATTGCCGACTAGCGGCGTCATCAAGTGCGAAGGCGACACCAGCGGCGCATAGGCTGCGAGACCAAAGGCCTTGGCCCTGTTTGGCGTCTTTGCCAGCGATGGCGGAGGCATCGACCAAACGCCCGCGGAAGCGGCGATCGACGCAATGAGAACGCGGCCGTCTTAGCTTGATGAAATGACCCGGCGAGTGCGTCCCGCGTCTCGGTAGAGTTGAGTTCAAATAGGAACTTCGAGCTCGTCACCTTCCGCCAGCGCCAACAAGGGCATATTTGCTTGGAGGAGCCAGCGGACATGCTGGCGTCCCAGGAAGGTGATCGAGCACAAGTTCCGAGTGGGACCGGTTCGAGCACATGCGCGATGAGCTGCGTCGTTTCTCCCGGAGAAGGTCGCGATCATCAAGAGAACCTTGACAAGCTCTTAAAGGCGGCTTCATTCGTGAGATCAATTACTCGAATGGGTGGCAAACCGATCATCGTCACGAGAAGAAGGGAGGAAGTGGAGAATGTCGTCGATCATCGGGGTTGAACTCGGCTTGCAGGACAACTTCGCAGCGCGCATCGACGGATCGTCGACTCCACGCGAATGCCAAGATCTTTGAGCTTCTTGGATGCTTACCGGGGTACCACGAGATCAAAATTGGCGGTAGGGGCGAGACAAGACTTCCTTCATCACACCGTTTGGCACCTATTGCTATAAGACCATGTCATTGAATACCCTGCGCAATCACGAGGCCACCTTTCAACGACTAATGACCAAGACTTTCGAGCCACAGATCAGGCGGAACCTTGAAGTCTCGTGGGCGACATCATCGTCAAAAGCCCCTCCGAGGCGACCATGTTCGCGACCTCGAGACCTTCCGCCAACTGAGCAGGCACAAGATCAAGCTCAACCCAGAAGTGCGTGTTGTTGGCAGCGTCCGTGGAGTCTTTCGGCTACATGATCGGGGCTCGGGGTTGGTCCAAACCGGGAGAAGATCGAGGCGATCGAGAAGATGGTACCTCAGACCTCGATCAAGCGGTGCAAAGCCTCAGGCCGCATAGCGCCCTCGGCAATTCATCTCGAGGCTCGGCCTTGGGCTCCCATTCTTCCAAACCTTGCGCAAGCAGGGCTTGAATGGACTCAGAGGCCAAGCGATCAGCCTTCGACAATCTGAAGCGTGCTGTCGTCCCCACCCCTCCTTGCCTTGCCGCAACTTTGGTGAGAAGTTCTTGCTATACCTCAGCCACCCCCTCAAAATTTATTAGTCTTGAGTCATGGTGGCGGGCAGGGGTCAATGAGCACCCATTTATTCGTCGGCGAGTCTGCCTGGCGGAAGGCGCTACCGCGGTACAAAGCTTTTATATGCTCTTCTCATGGCCTCGCGCCAAGCTTCGGCACTACTTCGGGCACATTAGTAGTGTCGGCGACTTCATCGGAGACATCTGAGAACCGGAGGTGGCGGACGAATCGCCAAGTGGGCCATGGAACTCGCGGCGTTCGGCGTCGAGGTCGTGGCGTGACGACCATAAAATCGCAAGTACTCGCCCGACTTTGTGGTCGGCGAGCGTCATGACACTCTCACAAGGCCCCGGATCGAGGAAGAAAAACCACGGGTCATGTTCTTGGCTGGCTCGAGGTCCTCAAGCCTTCGAAATTTGGGATACTTATCCTCACCCATTGCGGCGGAGTTGAAATCGTCATTCGTTTTTGCTTCGGCGACCAACAATGTGGCGAATCTGAAGCCCTCTGGCCGCTTCTGAGCTTGCAAGGCTTTGGGTGTCTTGCCGCTTTGGTCGTGAAGGCGACTCGGCTTCGTCATCAACCAGTTCAACAAGGACTACCAATACTCGGGAGATTCGATGGCAAAGTACCTCGCCGAGTCGCCAAGATGGAAAAATGGTTCGAACTTGGAGCTCAAGCACATCCCGGGAGGACAACTCGGCCGGATTTCCTCTCCAAGCTCGGCTCCTCAACGGCAGCTATCCCACGGCGTCATCTTGGAAGCTACTCGGCCCGTCGATCTCCGACCAGAGGCCACGATTCTTGTAGTCGAGGAATCCTTCTGGGCAGGCCATTCACAATTACCTCTCCGGGCGACCACCCGACCACTGCTTGAGAGGCAGATCAGCGGCCGGCGAGTTTGTACCTGCGCTCGTCGAGGAAGCTCTGAGCGTAATGTTTACGGCATCTAACACGGTGCATCTCCACGGAGGAGGTAAGTACCTCTTGCATGACATCCTCGGGCCTCGTAGGCGCACTCTTCGTCTGAGGACAATGGTGGGAAGGCCTTCCGCATGGGATACTATTGGCCCTCGGGCCGGGATGCTCGGGATATCGTCGCTTTTCTGAGAGCATGCCAATTCCGCCGCGAAGGTCGCATCAACGCGCCTCTGGCGCTCGGACCATTCCTCGCATGGCCCTTCTCGACACGGGGAATTTGGACATCCTCGGTCCTTTCCCTCAAACAGCAGGGAAGAAGTTTACGTTCGTTCTTTGTCGACACCTTCACCAAGTGGATAGAGGCGAGCGGTCTCGACCATTCTGACTTCGGCGGCGGTCGGTTTTTCGGCAGGCGTGGTCACGGGTATGGGGTTCGTGCAAACTAATCGCGACAACGGTACCGGTTTACCCGATGAGTTGTTCGGGGAGTTTCGCGAGAACTTCGGCATCAAGATATGCCGCGCCGGTGGCTCACCCCGAACAGCGGAGGCGGCGGAGCAGCGCAGCGAACCGTCGTCGAGGCGTCAAGCGAGTTGCAGATGAGCTCGAGCGATTCGGCAAGGCACAGGTGGGCGAACTTCCCGTCCTATGGTCTATGCGTACCCACGACAAAGCGAACCACGGGGTCCACGCCCTTCGGCTTGTTTTCGATCTTGAAGCCGTCCTGCCTCCAGAGTCACGCTAGGCTCTGCGAGTCGACAGTCGACCAAGTCGACTTGACCTGACGGTCTCTCGACCTTACCCTAGCGAGAAGAAGTAAGGTGCCGTGCCTTTGCTCGATCAACGCACTCACGCAAGCTCTTCGCGGACATGCGTCGGTCGGTCACGACCTAGGAGGCTCCTTGTTGGGGACCTAGCTCACGAGGCGGATTGAGCTCGTCCGGCCCAATAAGTTATCCCGCGGTGGGAGGCCCCTATAGAGTCGTTTCAGCAGATCGCCGGGGGCTTACTAAGCTATGTTGCCAGATGGTAGAGAGCTCTCTGGCTCGTGGAACATAGATCGACCGGAAATTTTATGTGTAACCTCTATGCCTCATATTTCAATAAAATTGGTCTTCCATTCCTTTTCTTTTATCTGCTTCCTTTTGTGTTCTTTGGTTTTCTTTTCGGTGGCTCCCTCTTTGAAGAACATGACCCCGTCCGTGTGTTACGCTCCCTAAAGTCTTAGTCTTGGGTTTCGCTCACCCCAGGTGAGACGAGCTAAGCGTGGCCGAACCTCTTCGCAATCTAGCTCTCCCACGTGCAGGGCTCGAGTCGCGAACCTCGCCGCTTGGTGATCGAGCAATGCGCATGATGCATAAGGCAGCATGTGACATTGGTCTACTTAATGATGTTAGCCTCGTGTTCTTACGCCATTGCGGATTGTTCCTCCACTTTGCGGTCGTGGCCTCACGTCCCATCTCGTCTTGTGCCCAAGGCACGCGTCACTCGACCTCGGGCCCAGCGAGATTTGGGTAAGCCTCGCTTCTGGCACCGACCTAAAAAGCAGGTAGCGGCGAACAAGCGAAGCGATGGTGACTTCAAGTATCCCCAAGGCCCGCAGTTCATACTTGAGGCGAGGTTTCTTTGTTCACTAAACAAAGCTGTTTCTGTTAGTACATTCCTGCTTTTAGCGTTTTCTGAATACGGCCATCTCGCGGGCAAGCTTTTCTGCTCGGTGGGCCACTTTTGCCCTCGGGGTTGCGATCTCCCCAGGGCGGGAGGGCTTCTTTGGGAAGCATCCAGCGGCAGGCGTCGCTCTTCTTGAGTGAGCAGTGGCTCTTCGCTGCCTGCAGGCGCTCGAGCTTCTCTTGGTCAGGAGCTTTGGTCTTGTCTTGGAGATGGCCTCATGGCCGTCTCCACGCCTCGACCTTAAGCGTTCGACCTCGGCGCCTTGGTGGCATGGTCAGCTTCCTCGAGCTCGAGGTTTTGGCCTCGAGCTCGGGAGGTGCCACTGCCCATGAGTATGCTGCTCCTGCTGACCTTCTCCGAGTCCTTGACCACAGCCCGCTCGGCCTCAAGCGTCTTGTTGGCGCTCCCAAGTTCCTCCTCGGTGGAGCACCTTGGCCTTGAGCTCGAGGTCAGGCGCCTCACGGAAGCCTTCTCGAGCCGATCTTGGCTCTTGCGACCTCGGCGCCGTGGGCTGGCGTCTTGGCGCTCTGCTCCACGCCTTAAAAGCAAAAGAAATCGCGTTAGGAGGTCAAAGTCGCTCGAGCTTCTGCCGCATAGGCTGTCTCCAGCGCCCTCATCGTCCGGTAGATCTTGAGCTCTTGGTTCCTCTGCTCGAGCTCCCCTGAGTGCGACCTCAATGGTTCGGACGAGGCTGTCGCGCTCAACCTCCGCGCCTCTACCACATCGAGGAGACCTCTTAGCATCCGCATGCTCTCGAAGGCCTTGAAGCCCTCGGATTGCGTGATCGGTCACCTTCCGTCAAAAAAGGTGGCCGAAGGTGAGAAAGGACAAAGGGAGACAAGCTACAAGGTGAGAAGTATCTTGGGAGAGTCCTTACCTCAGCGGGCCTCTCGAGCTTCGCGGGTGAATTCCTCCACGGTCTTCAATGCGATCGCGATTTCCCCCCCCTCCTCCTCGGCCAGCGATCTTTGGTGCGAAGTCGACCTCGGGCACATTGGCCTTGGGCAGAGTCTGAATCCCGCCATGAGGCGGCACATTACCATTGCCTCCCCGTGGTCGAGTCCGTAAACGAGGAGGCGGCGGTGTTGTCCCGATCTCGCGGTCGGCACTTCGCCCGATGGCGAGAACCTTACTCGATCATGTGGCGCCCGACCCCATGGCGGGGCACCACGACCTCGGTGTCCGGCGATCCGGTACAGGAGAGGTCGGCGTAAGCGTCTCGACCAGCGTCCCCGTGGCCGGCGGGGTCGCGGTCTCCACTTTCGGGCGGCCGTGGGCTGGCGTGGTCGCCGAGCATAACCTCGGCGCTCGAGCTTCCTCCCCTCGGTGGCCGGGTAGCTCGTCGGCAGCGTCTGCTGGCGTGGGCCTCGCCCGTCTTTGAAGTCCTTGTTGACCGGGCTCATTTTCTTCCAAGCGAGTCGTCGAGCCCTTAGTAGAACTTCGCGAGCCAAGGGCTGGCCCGTGGAGTCGTGTTCCTGATGGCGGCGAGGGCCAGCCGCGGCGTTCTCCTCCTCGGATTCAGACTATACTGAACCATGACCATCGTCCAAAGCAGGCGGGTTTGAGCTCGGATACTCAGGATTCTGCGATCAAAATCTGCGCTAAGCGGAAGGATCACGGAAAGGCGGCGTAGCGATTAAAGGTCTCGGGGAGCTTACAGGCCACAGACTCCTCCTCGCGAAGCCGTCGAGGTCTTGTTGCCCGATGTCGAAGCGCCACGTTCGCGTGTTCTCACGACACAGGGACCGGGGTCGAGCGGCCCTCATCACCCGCCCGTGGCGCGAGGCTCGTCTTCGAGGCTTTGGGGCGAAGTACTGAGGACTGGCGGCGGCCGTGCCTCTCTTCTTTGAAAGAAGAATGTTAAAACACAAGGCATGGAAAAAGCGCCAAGGACTCGGGGCTCGACGGAAGGGCCCTCGCGTAGCCACGATCCCCCGCTCGACATGGCGCTTCTTCGCCTCCGATTGGCCGGTCGGGGGGAGGCCTCTTCTTCCTTCTTGCTCTTGCCCCCAGGCAGCGGGAGCATCCTCTGGCGTGTCGAGCAACTCTGATGGTCTGAGATCTTGCGTGGGTCGAAAGACCTCGCTAAAGCGCAGTCAGAGGCGGGGTCGGGCGGCTTACCTCGGCCTTCCGTGAAGTACATTCTTCGGGATTGGGGTCGTCAAGGGTGTATCCATCATGACTTCCCAAACATTCGAACATCTGTTGGAGACCAGGGATTCGCCGGTATTGCAAGAACATGGGCGTCGGGGAAAGGCTAAAGGATGGGCCGGCGAAGTTCAAGGCGAGAGGCCTTGCGGTCGTGCCTTCACGAGTGGGGTCGTTCGCCCGTAATCTCGAAGAATGGGTGCTCCCTCCTCGCGAGAGGACACGGTTCATAAGTCGGCGGCGATTACTGCGGTGAGGCAGCGTGGCGCAAATGTGGATGGCGGCGATGGCCTCCTCGTCGACCTCCAGATCTTGAGCTCGGGGTCTCCTTCTTCTCGGTGTGAGGGCCCCTCGTGCGTCGAGCCCGTACTCCCCTTTCTTGAGTAAAACCACGCTCGGACGAGGGACCAAAGCGAATCCGGGCGGCCTTGCCGGGAAGGACCATTTGAGGCCGGTTGGTCGAATCTGAGACACCGACAACGGGGTCCTTCCGGGCGGAAGAAGAGTAATGTGAAAAACGGCGAGGGTGGGGAGAATCGAGAATCCCTCGCATAGATGGGAAAAAGATGGCGGCGTGAGGATGGAATTTGGTGCAGTTGATGAGCTCTATTTGCGACTAGAAGGGCGTCATACGAACTCACTCTCCGAGTCCATGATCCAAGGTGGGCGTAATGCTCGGTCGAGCGATCTCGTCATCCTAGGGCGAGGTTCGGTCTCGCCGCCCGAACAACGCCATGTAACGGGTCTACTATCCCGGGTCTCGAGCTCTTTCATTCTCGCGTCTGACAGTGCTCCTCCCAAGCTTGGTCATGGCGTCATGGGCGCTTAGTCGAGTGAAAAAGAAAGAAGCGGCCTTCGAGCGAAGCTTGAAGACAAAGGCGCAAGAGCAAAGGTCTCGGCTAATGGCGTGGCGTTGGCCTCGAAGAACCAAAACACACCAAAACACTGCCCGCAGGCGCCTCAAAAGCGTGTCAGCCGTGATCGGCGGGTGCAATTAAGGCACAGGTCGAGGCGCGCGGTGCTGCCAACCGTTCACATCCGTACCAACATCAAGTCAGGGTTGCGGTGTCGGTAGAAAGATTTCTTGTGGTCTCACTTGGAGCCTCGACCAAGGAGTTTAGACCTCTGAAGGTCTTTCGTCCCAAGATAGGCTCGAGGTCGTCAGGGGTTCCTCCAGACCTAGAGCCTCGGGGCTGGTGGCGAGGGCACAGGGCTCCTCGACCCTATCGGCACTCTGGTCAGCGGATCCCCATGCTCGGGAGGCCAGGCCACGACTGGAGCGCCTTTGAGGCGCTCGACCTCAGCGCGGTGTGCCGAGCTTCGACTCGCGACCTCTGGCTCGGCGGGTCTCATCTGAGCCTGGTCACCCGGTCTCGGATCTAGCGTTTGACTTGCGATTCTTTGGAAGAAGCGGAGTCGTGGGGATGACTCGGAGTCTGCGGCAAGCCGGAAGCGATTCTGAAGCATCTTGATCGCATTAAAACCCGCGATCCATGAGTTTCTCCGGCAGATTCGTGCGAAAGGATATAAAGACCAAGGATGCATGAGCTCAATGGGGACGAGCAATACCTGGCGGCTCGAGCTAGGGATCTTCATTACTATCTTGAGTTGTAAACAACATTACTGTACACCCACATAACAAAGAAAGTCACGCCGCAAAGCGGCAGAATAAGTCATTACCTTCGCGAGGGGGCTCGAACGATATAAAACTTGTGTCTCGTGTTACGTTTATGCGCCCGCTCCGACCATCCTCCGTCCGCTAGCTTCCTCAGTTAAGTGGCTTATTTGCTCGGGTCCCTTAACGTTCTACCCCTACCTCACTTCTTGCGGTTGGCGATCCGATCGTCGGCAATTTGGCGCCAAGTGGGGCCGATTGTTTCTTTTCGCGAGAGCGACACGAGGATCTCGGGAGCATGGCGCCTTTCATTGATGGATTTTCCTCGAGCACGGACTCGACTCGCGTGTCCTGTTCCTTATATCGCCGCCGCCACTCGGCGGCCGTCTGGTGGCGGGCGGGCCGGCCGAGGAAGTCGCGGATGGCCGTGATCCGCGAACCCTGAAAACGCTTCGCCGGATGGTGCGAGTTGCTATCAACCAAGCCATAACCGCCCTCGCGAGAGGCCGAAGAGAAAGCAGCCGTCTTGCAGGCGCAGACTCCTCCCCGAGGGCGCCTCGCGCTATCGCCGGGTCATGGCCCGACCCGATAGGGCAAGGTCGGGCTCTTGGCGGGCCTGGCGAGAAACTCGTCGAGGCTGCGGCCAAGGCGAACCTCGCTGACTCAGTCGGCACTCGGGACCCGTTCCCGAGCGGCAATAACTGCGTCACGCCGCCACGCGTCGGACTTCTCTGCGGAGAGTTAGCCCGGCGGCGAGCTCGGGGCGAGGCTCAGCCTAGAACTTCGCGGCGTCCCACAGACACCGCGCCAACGAGACCGAGCTTAGGCGAGCCGTTCGGTCTGGCGGCGGATCTCGGATCACTCGGGGCGTTCGCCCGGCGGCGGAGGTCGGGACCGCTGCGTTACCAACGAGGTGACTCCGCTTCGGTACCATAGTCGTTCCCACCGAAGGTCAGACGCCGAAACCTCGACTCGAAATGCAGCGATGGCAAGGATCTCGTCGGCGGATGACCATGACCAGCGGCGCTGTCGACCTCGGTTGCATAGCATACTCAAGCGGCCTTCGTCGCGTCTTGATGGCGGCGCAGTTCAAACGCATGTTGTCGGCGCCAGCGGGACCAAAAACCTGACGAGTTCTGTCCATCTATTGACGTAGCTATCCTGGCGGCCGGAGAAACGGCTTCGTAATAATAACTACCTCCGGCCGTCTTTGGATGGGGCCGCTAGGACTGGCTTTTCAATCGGCTTTGGCTCCTTGGTCGTGGCGCCCGGATCGAGCGCTCTTCGCTCAACTTCGAGTTGTTATGGCGGCAGGCGAGAAAGACACAGATCGCGTCATCGAGGAAGAAACGAGCCACTCTGGCGACTTTGTGCGGCGATTCATCCGCCACGAGAACTGATCGAGCATTTACGGCCGAGGCCGTTATCAAAGCCTTCAAGTTCGAGGTCGCGATCGGCGTCTCCGCGGACACAGAGATCACGCCGAGGCTCGGCGTCAACAAGCTCTTCCGCATGGCGGAAGCGATGCTGTGAACCTTGAACGATGCCGTCCGTTGAAGCGACTCGACCAAAATAAGCAGTGAACCAAGCAGGCAGTAGTCCAACTCGAGCGGCAGCCAAAGCGCCACCTCAAGCAGCCTTGCCCCGGCTGAGACTGCGGGTGGTCGTCTCGGCGGATGGCAGCCTTGAGGTCCTCGAGTCGGTAGAGAGCTCAGAGGACTCTAAGCCTCGCCAAGGTCGACCTCCCGAGCGAAGAACCGGCCCAGCCCAGGCAGACCCAGCCGATTCCGTGAGCCGATGCGGCAGCGGGAGACCAAAGGTCGCCGGGATATAATGAGTCAAAGTCTGCCTATTCCATAGAGGCGGTGGCCCGACTGCGGGCTGCGAGGCTTGGCGATAATGGTGGGCGCCTTCTCGATGGGCGGGGTGAGATGCCGTGCTCGAAGGATGACGACCGGCCGGCCGGGTGAATCTGGGGCGAACCGCGAGCGACCTCGATTTGGAGTTCGGCAAAGGCGGCCGCGGATCGGCGTCATCTTCGGTGGCTCGTCGGCTTACGGACGGTAGCGAAGTCAAAGCGGCTGTGCGGACCATCTACAGTCGCCCATTGGGAAGCCCTCGAACGACCACACAAGTGGGGTGGGGCAACCATCACCTTCTCTCGAGGCGCTCCCGGTATGGCGAGACACGAAGACCGCCTTGGTCGTGACCAGGCCATAAGCAACACCACGGTCGATCGTGTCATGAGTCGATGGCGGCTGACTCTCTTAACTTATTCTGGTGGGCGTTAAATAGAATCTGATTCCGGTCGAAGGTCAAGAGCATCACCATACCATTCTTTGGGATAGTCACGGGAGCTCGACCACCCCTTTAGGCGGTCGTTTACGTCACCTTCGGCGGCTCGACAACTTCCTTGCAAGGAGTTGATCACCTTTGAGGTGGTCGAGGCGACCTCACCTAGCGCCATCCTCGGGCGGCGTACTGGTCAAGTTCATGGCAGCCAACCACTATGGCCATCGATGCATGAAGCCTGCCAGACTGGCGTCATCACGTGCGGCGACACACAAGCGGCGCATGGCTCTTGAGACCAAGGCCTTGGCCACCGGCGTCTTGCTGGCGTGGCGAGGCATCGACCAAACGCCCGCCGGAGCGGCGATCCGGCCAATGAGAACGAAAACCGTGCGGCAGTGAAATGACCGGCGGGTCGTCACGTCTCGGCGAGTTGAGTTCAAATAGGAACTCGAGCTCGTCACCTTCGCCAGCGCCAACAAGGGCATATTTGGCAGGAGCCAGCGGACATGCTGGCGTCCCCAAGGAAGGTGATCGAGCTGAAGTTGCGAGTGGGACCGGTTCCAGGCACATGCGCCCGAAAACTGCGTCGTTTCTCCGGAGAAAGTCGCGATCATCAAGAAGAACCTTGACAAGCTCTTAAAGGCGGCTTCATTAGTGAGATCAATTACTCGAATGGGTGGCAAACCCGATCATCGTCTTGAAGAAGGGAGGAAGTGGAGAATGTCGTCGATCATCACGGGGTTGAACTCGGCTTGCGAAGGACAACTTCCAGCTTCAGCGCATCGACGGATCGTCGACTCACGCGAATGCCAAGATCTTGAGCTTCTTGGATGCTTACTCGGGGTACCACGAGATCAAAATTGGCGGCAGGGGCGAAGCAAGACTTCCTTCATCACACCGTTTGGCACCTATTGCTATAAGACCATGTCATTGATTCTGCGCAATCACGAGGCCACCTTTCAACGACTAATGACCAAGACTTTGAGCCCGCGGATCGGGCGGAACCTTGAAGTCTCGTGGGCGACATCATCGTCAAAAGCCCCTCGAGGCGACCATGTTCGCGACCTCGAGGAGACCGCCAACTGAGCAGGCACAAGATCAAGCTCAACCAGAAGTGCGTGTTGGTGCGGCGTCGTGGAGTGCTTTCGGCTACATGATCGGGGCTCGGGGTTGGTCAAACCGAGGAGAAGATCGAAGCGATCGAGAAGATGGTACCTCAGGCCTCGATCAGCGGTGCAAAGCCTCCTGGCGCATAGCGCCCTCGGCAATTCATCTCGAGGCTCGGCCGCCGGGCTCCCATTCTTCAAACCTTGCATGGCCGGGGCTTCGAATGGACTCGAGCCCAGCGATCGCCGACAATCTGAAGGCGTGCTGTCGTCCCCACCCCTCCTTAGCGCCGCAACTTTGGTGAGATTCTTGCTATACCTCGCGGCCACCCCTCAAAATTTGTTAGTGCCGTCATGGTGGCGGAGCAGGGGGTCCCATGACACCCATTTATTCGTCGGCGAGTCTGCCGGCAGAAGGCGCTACCCCAGTACAAAAGCTTTATATGCTCTTCTCATGGCCTCGCGCAAGCTTCGGCACTACTTCGGGCACATTAGTGAGTCGTCGGCGACTTCCGCTCGGAGACATCTGAGAACCGGAGGTGGCGGACGAATCGCCAAGTGGGCCATGGAACTCGCGGCGTTCGGCGTCAGTCGTCGTGCGCGACGACCATAAAGTCGCAAAGTACTACGCCCGACTTTGTGGTCGGCGACGTCATGACACTCTCTGAGCCCCGATCGAGGAAGAAAAACCACAGGTCATGTTCTTGACGGCTCGAGGTCCTTCAAGCGCTTCGAAATTTGGGATACTTATCCTCACCCAGCGGCGGCGAGTTAGTCGTCATTCGTTTTGCTTCAGCGACCAACAATGTGGCGAGTCTGAAGCCCTCTGGCCGACTTCACGAGCTTGCAAGGCTTTGGGTGTCTGCCTTTGGTCGTGAAGGCGACTCGGCTTCGTCATCAACGAGTTCAACAAGGACTACCAATGCTCGGGAGATTCGATGGCAAAGTACCTCGCCGAGGTGCGCAAGATGGAAAAATGGTTCGAACTTGGAGCTCAAGCACATCCCGGGAGGGACAACTCAGTGATTTCCTCTCCAAGCTCGGCTCCTCGGCGCTATCCCACCAGCGTCATCTTGGAAGCCTTCTCGGCCCGTCGATCTCCGACAGGAGGCCACGATTCTTTGTAGTCGAGAATCCTTCTGGGCGAGGCCATTCTGATTACCTCTCGGGCGACACCCACCGACCTGAGAGGAGCAGATCAAGCGGCAAGGCGAGTTTGTACGCTGCGTCGAGGAGCTCTGAGCGTAATGTTTACGGCATCCTAACACGGTGCATCTCGCGGAGGAGGTAAGTACCTCTTGCATGACATCCCTCGAGGCCTCTGTGGGCGCACTCTTCGTCTGAGACAATGGTGGGAAGGCCTTCGCATGGGATACTATTGGCCCTCGGCGCCAGGATGCTCGGGATATCGTCACTTTTGCCGAGCATGCCAATTCCACGCCGCGAAGGTCGCATCAACCGCCCTCACAGCGCTCCGGACCATTCGCTCGCATGGCCCTTCTCGACACAGGGGCTGGACATCCTCGGTCCTTTCCCTCAAGCAGCGGGAAGAAGTTTACGTTACGTTCTTTGTCGACACCTTCACCAAGTGGATAGAGGCGAACCGGTCTCGACCATTCTGACTCGGCGGCGGTCGGTTTTTCGGCGAGCGTGGTCACCGGTATGGGGTTCGTGCAAACTAATCGCGACAACGGTACGGTTTACGATGAGTTGTTCGGGGAGTTTTGCGAGAACTTCGGCATCAAGATATGCCGCGCCGGTGGCTCACCCCGAACAGCGGCGGCGGCGGCGCCAGCGAACCGTCGTCGAGGCGTCAAGCGAGTTGCGGATGAGCTCGAGCGATTCGGCAAGGCACAGGTGGGCCGAACTTCCCCGTCCTATGGTCTATTCGTACCACGACAAGCGAGCCACGGGTCCCGCCCTTCGGCTTGTTTTCGTCTTTGGCCGAAATCTGCCTCCGAGAGTCACGCTAGGCTCTGCGAAGTCGGCTTAGTGCGACCAAAGTCGACTTGGCCTTGACGGTCTCGACCTTACCCTAGCGAGAAAGTAAGGTGCCGTGCCTTTGCTACGATCGCGCACTACGCAAGCTCTTCGCGAGACATGCGTCGGTCGATGCGACCTAGGAAGCTCCTTGTTGGGGACCTAGCTCACGAGGCGGATTGAGCTCGTCCGGCACCAATAAGTTATCAGCGGTGGGAGGGCCCTATAGAGTCGTTTCAGCAGATCGCACGAGGGGCTTACAGAAGCTAAGCTATTGCCGATGGTAGAGAGCTCTCTAGCTCGTGGAACATAGATCAACCGGAAATTTTATGTGTAACCTCTATGCCTCATATTTCAATAAAAATTTGGTCTTCCATTCCTTTTCTTTTATCTGCTTCCTTTTGTGTTCTTTGGTTTTCTTTTGGTGGCTCCCTCTTTCCGAACATGACCCCCGTCCATGTGCATTCGCTCCTAAAGTCTTAGTCGCAGGGTTTTCGCTCACCCCGGACAGAGAGGCTAAGCGTAAGCCGAGACCTCTTAGCAATCTAGCTCTCCCTGTGCGGGCTCGAGTCGCGAACCTCGCGCTTTGTGATCGAGCAATGCGCATAGTGCATAAGAGACAGCCTTGACATTTAGTCTACTTAATGATGTTAGCCTCGTGTTCTTACGCCATTGCGGATTGTTCCTCCACTTTGCGGTCGTGGCCTCACGTCCACATCTCGTCTTGTGCCCAAGGCACGCGTCACTCGACCTCGGGCCCAGCAGAAGTGGGTAAGGCTACGCTCTGGGCACTACGACCTAAAAAAGCGGTAGCGACAGACAAAGCAGGCGATGGTGACTTCAAGTATCCCCAAGGCCGCAGTTCATACTTGAGGGCGAGGTTTCTTTGTTCACTAGAAAGCAAAGCTGTTTCTGTTAGTACATTCCCCTTTTGCGTTTTCTCTGAATTGGCCATCTGGCGGGCAAGCTTTTCTGCTCAGTGGGCCACTTTTGCCCTCGGGGTTGCGATCTCCCCACAGGCGGGAGGGCTTCTTTGGGAAGCATCCATGACCCGGCGTCGCTCTTCTTGGTGAGCAGGCGCTCTTGTTTGCCTGCTGCAGGCGCTCGAGCCTCTTGGTCAGGAGCTTTGGTCTTGTCTTGGAGATGGCCTCATGGCCGTCTCAGCGCCTCGACCTTAGCGCGTTCGACCTCGGCGCCTTGGTGGCATGGTCGAGCTTCCCCTCGAGCTCGAGGATTTTGGCCTCGAGCTCGGGGAGGTCCTGCCGCGGAGTATGCTGCTCCATAGCAGCCTTCTCAGAGTCCTTGACACTGGGCCGCTCGGCCTCAAGCGTCTTGTTGGCGCTCCCAAGTTCCTCCTCGGTGGAGCACCTTGGCCTTGAGCTCGGGAGTCGGCGCCTCATGAAGCCTTCTCGAGCTTGATCTTGGCTCTTTGCGACCTCGGCGCGTGGCTGGCGTGTGCGCTCTGCTCCTTGCCTTAAAGCAAAAAATCGCGTTCGGAGGTCAAGTGCTCGAGCTCTGCGCATAGAGGCATCTCCAGCGCCCTCATCGTCGGCGTAGATCTTGAGCTCTTGGTTCCTCTGCTCGAGCTCCCTGAGTCGACCTCAATGGTTCGGACAGGCTGTCGCTCAACCTCCGCGCCTCTACCACATCGAGGAGACCTCTTAGCACATCCGCATGCTCTCGAAGGCCTTGAAGCCCTCGGATTGCGTGATCGGTCACCTTCCGTCAAAAAGGTGGCCGAAGGTGAGAAAGGACAAGGGAGACAAGCTACAAGGTGAGAAGTATCTTGAGGAGAGTCCTTACCTCGTGGGCGCCTCTCGAGCTTCTTGCGGGTGAATTCCTCCACGGTCTTCAATGCGATCGCGAGATTTCCCCCCCCTCCTCGGCGCATGATCTTTGGTGCGAGTCGACCTCGGGCTGTTGGCCTTGGGCGAGTCTGAATCCCGCCATGAGGCGGCACAGTTACCATTGCCTCCCCGTGGTCGAGTCCGTGAAAGAGGAGGCAGGCGGCGGTGTTGTCCCGATCTCCATGATGGAACTGCATTCGCCCGATGGCGAGAACCGGCTCGATCATGCGCGCCCGACCCCATGGCGGGGCACCGACCTCGGTGTCCGTGCGATCCCTGGTGGGGAGGTCGGCGTGGCGTCTCGACCAGCGTCCCGGTGGCCGTGGGTCGCGGTCTCCACTCTCGGGCGGCCGTGGTGGCGTGGTAAGCCGAGCATAACCTCGGCTCTCGAGCTTCCTCCCCTCGGTGGCCGGGTAGCTCGTCGGCAGCGTCTGTGGCTGTGGGCCTCGCCCGTCTTTGAAGTCCTTGCCGACCACGGGCTCATTTTCTTCCGGCGAGTCGTCGAGCCCTTGGTAGAACTTCATGGAGCCAAGGGCTGGCCCGTGAAGTCGTGTTCCACGATGGCTGCGGCGAGGGCCAGCCCGGCGTTCTCCTCCTCGGATTGGACTTGCCACGAACAACGACCATCGTCAAAGCAGGCGGGTTTGAGCTCGGATACTCAAGTTCTGCGATCAAAAGTCTGCGCTAAGCGGAAGGATCACGGAAAAGCGTAGCGCGATTGGTCTCGGGAGCTTACAGGCCACAGACTCCTCCTCGCCAAGGGCCGTCGAGGTCTTGTTGCCCGATGTCGGTAGCGCCGCGTTCGCGTGTTCTCACGACACAGGGACCGGGTCGTAGCCGGCCCTCATCACCCCATGCGGCGAGCTCGTCTTTCGAGCTTTGGGGCGGTACTGAGACTGGCGGCGGCCGCTCTGTTCTTGCGAAAGAAGGAATGTTAAAACAGCAAGGCATGGAAAAACGCAAGGACTCGGGGCTCGACGGAAGGGCCCTCACCGTACCACGATCCCCCGCTCGACATGGCGCTTCGCCTCCGATTGGCCGGTCCGTTGAGGAGGCCTCTTCTTCCCCTTCTTGCTCTTGCCCCCACGGCGGCGGGAGCATCCTCTGGTGTGTCGAGCAACTCTGATGGTCACGAGATCTTGCGTGGGTCGGAAAGACCTCGCTAAAAGCAGGTCAAGGCGAGTGGGGCGGCTTACCTCGACCTTCCGTGAAGTACATTCTTCGGAATGGGTCGTCAAGGTGTATCCATGCATGACTTCCCAAACATTTGAACATCTGTTGGAGACCAGGATTCCTTCGGTATTTGCAAGAACATGGGCGTCGGGAAAGGCTAAAGGATGGGCTTGACGAAGTTCAAAGGCGAAGGCCTTGCCGGTCGTGCCTTCACGAGTGGGGTCGTTCGCCCGTAATCTCGAAGAATGGGTGCTCCCTCCTCCGAGAGGGACACGGTTCATAAGTCGCGGCGATTGCACTGCCGTAAGGCAGCGCGTGGCGCAAATGTGGATGGCGGCGATGGCCTCCTCGTCGACCTCCAGATCTTCGGGCTCGGGGTCTCCTTCTTCTCGATGGCGGGGCCCCCTCGTCGTCGAGCCCGTACTCCCCTTTCTTGAGTAAAACCACGCTCGGACCGAGGACCAGCGAATCCGGCGGCGCCCGGGAAGGACCATTTGAGCGGTTGGGTCGGAATCTGAACCGGAACAGGGGGTCCTTCCGGGCGGAAGAGGAAGTAATGGCGAAAAAACGGCGAGGGTGGGGAGAATCGAGGAATCCCTCGCATAGATGGGAAAAGATGGCGGCGTGAGGATGGAATTTGGTACAGATTGATGAGCTCTATTTGCGACTAGAGGGCGTCATACGAACTCACTCTCCGGGTCCTTGATCCAAGGTGGGCGTAATGCTCGGTCTGAGCGATCTCGTCATCCCTAGAGGCGAGGTTCGGTCTCGCCGCGAACAACCGCCATGTGGCCAGGTCTACTATCCCGGGGTCTCGAGCTCTTTCATTCTCGCGTCTGACAGTGCTCCTCCCAAGCTTGGTCATGGCGTCGTGGGCGCTTGGTCGAGTGAAAAAAAAGCGCTTCGGGCGAGAAGCTTGAAGACAAAGGCGCAAGAGCAAAGGGTCTCGGCTAATGGCGTGGCGTTGGCCTCGAAGAACAAAACACACCAAAAACACCCTTGGCGCCTCAAAAAGCGTGTCAGCCGTGATCGGCGGGTGCAATTAAGGCACAGGTCGAGGCGCGCCGGTGCTGCAACCGTTCACATCCGTACCAACATCGAAGTCAGGGTTACAGGTGTCGAGGCGAAAGATTTCTTTGTGGTCTCACTTGAGCCTCGACCAAGGAGTTTAGACCTCTGAAGGTCTTTCTGTCCCAAGATAGGCTCGAGGTCGTCAGGGTTCCTTCAGACCTAGAGCCTCGGGGTTTGGTGGCGAGGCACAGGGCTCCTCGACCCTATCGGCATCACGGTCAGCGGATCCCCATGCTCGGGAGGCCCGACCACGACTGGGCAGGCCTTGAGGCGCTCGACCTCAGCGCGGTGTGCAGGCCTCGACTCCATGCGACCTCTGGCTCGGGCGGGTCTCATCTGAGGCCTGGTCACCCAAGGGTCTCGGATCTAGCGTTGACTTGCGATTCTTGGAAGAAGCGGGTCGTGGGGATGACTCGGAGTCTTGGCAAGCCGGGCGATTCTGGCTTGTCTTGATCACGCATTAAAACCCACGATCCGCGAGTTTCTCCGGCCGTTCGTGCGAAGGATATAAAGACCAAGGATGCATGAGCTCAATAGGGGCGAGCAATACCACGGCTGACTCGAGCTAGGGATCTTCATTACTATCTTGAGTTGTAAACAACATTACGTACACCCACATAACAAAGAAAGTCACTGCCGCAAAAGCGGCTAGAATAGAGTCATTACCTTCGCGGGGCTCGAACGATATAAAACTTGTGTCTCGTGGGCGTTGTCGCCCGACTCGACCATCCTCACGTCGCTAGCTTCCTCCGTTAGAGTGAAAGCATTTGCTCGGGTCCCTTAACGTTCTACCCCTACCTCACTTCTTGCGGTTGGCGATCCGATCGTCGACAAATTCCATACTCGTCCTCACATTCATTTATCATCAATACTTCATACAAAAACCATAATCCTTTATTATGAATCTGAATTGAACCATTATTCTTGACTCAAAACTCATGTCTTTGATATCAAATATACCCTAATCCTACTAGTGAGCACCAACGGGGAACATAAGTTAGCACAACAAGTCACATAATTCGCAATGTAGCACATAGCAAACCACCAAGGATGCACATGCAAGTTTCATCCTTTAATGTCATTCATAGGTACTCATATAGCCTACCCATACTAGTGTTGTCAACATAACCATAACAAGCATTAGCGGTTCACAAATCAAATCAATTAAGACATTCAACCTATAATTCACAAAGTTCAATAAATTGATGCACTTGCCTTTAACTCTCGAGGAGCAAAGTGATTAGATGCTAAACTCGCTCCTGGATTTACAACACCTGAAAATAATTACATACATCTCAAACCAAGCCACAACAGCAACCACAATGCAAAAGACACCCTGAAACTGACTTTGCTCTCAACTCGGGTTGCTCAGGAGATAGTCAGTTTCGACACCTCATATGAAATGCTATATTCATCCAAATCAAGTAAATGATAGCAGTTTCACAATCTACACGAAATTTCCCACAACTTTCCAGGCAATGGAGTATTCTAATTCGGAGTCTATATATTTCTAATCAACAGGTTAAGTTTCAGCTTCAGATTTCAGTAATTTCATAATAGCAAGCAGTGTTTAACTCATAACAAATGCTATACTGAATGGAATCAAGCAAATGATGACATTTTATAAATCTACACAAAATTTCCCACAACTTTCCAGGCAATGAAAAAGTCTAATTCGTCCTCTAAGTAATTCTAAACAACAGGTTAAGTTTCAGCTTCAGATTTCAGTAAGTTCAGAACAGCAAGCAGTGTTTAACTCATAACAAATGCTATACTGAATGGAATCAAGAAAATGATGACATTTTATCAATCTACACGAAATTTCCCACTACTTTCCAGGAAATGAGAAAGTCCAATTCGTCCTCTAAGCAATTCTAAACAATAGGTTAAGTTTCAGCTTCAGATTTCAGTAATTTCAGAACAGCAAGCAGTAAAAATGGCATAACTTTTAATTGGCTGATCGGATTTTAGTGTTCTTGCACTCAAATTAAAGGGGATTCGACGATCTACAACTTTCTCTATAGCCAAATATCCAGGAAATGAATTTACCTTGCCCAAATCGACGCTACAAAACTGGTGACGAATCTGCTCGAAAAACAGAACATGAACAACTCTAAGGTTTTCCCTCCAAATCGCCCCAAACCCCAAAGAAAAATGGAGGGAAACAACTCTAGCATGAACCCTAGCTCCATACCCAACCTCCCACATGAAAATCCCCAAATTACCTTGGGTTTCTTGCTCCCAAACAGCAAGGGAGAGGAGGCTTGAGCTGCAACCGGCTGGGAGGAGAGCTTGGTTGGAGCTAGAAGGGAGGTCGCCCGGCTGGAGGCGCAAGGCTAGGGAAGAGGCGCCATGGCTGGGGAGGAGCTCCTCTCTGGCTTCTCTTTGCTTTGGGAAAAGAAAGAAAAAACAAGAATGAGGTTTGCTTGGTTTGGGTTAGGGGTTAGGAGCCATACGGTTTGGGGGAAAAGGAAAAGAAAAAGGGGTCCACTTCTAGGGGATTAAGGAAAAGAAGGCTAAATTCCTTTTACCAAATTCCCAAGTTCTGGTGTGGACTGGAAATGCCGACTTTAGATGCCGCAAACTAAAAAGCTCGAGACAAAACACAAATATAATACATGCAGTAATCCTTGCAAACTTATACAACATCTTACAATTGCGCGACGACGAATCCTTCTCCCTCCAAAATAAATCCTTGGATCAAGAAAATGAAAACAACACCGGCCAAACTCTAACAAGAAGAGTTGCGGTATTACAATTACCAAGCCTTACCATCGAAAGAATTAGCCCAGTATGGCACAATTCCTTTTCCAGCCTCATATCCACGATATAATTTCTGATCTTTCTTCTACCAAGCCTACTTCACCCCAAGGGACAACTGCCCAAGGTAAAATGTTCACAACAGAACATTTCACATCAGATTATCAAAACCATCGCTACAACCAGCTTAACCCAAAAGTTCAGTCAGACGACGGGAATGGTAACGTAATTACTATCAACTTCCAAATGGTTCACTACTAAGGATTAAACAAGCACCACCAAGCGACGTATTAACCAAACGATCTTCCCAAGAGGATTTGGACTAATACACGCAACAACCTTCATTATTCTCCACTCTAAATCCATTTACAATCAACTCCTAACTCAGATTAGGACCTTCGGTCGAAACCAACCCACGCTTGGTTCCCTTTCTAAGAAGGTCCCGCCCCCACAACTTCCGCCCAAAGAACCCAAATTAAAGAGTATAATCCTCAATTATACTCCACACCCAAAATCTCATAATCAACCATTTTCTTTTCTCCCACTAGAAAGCAAAAGAGATCTCGATTCTCTAAAACAAAACCAACCACTATCATCATCTTCAAATAATGTGATAAAATTCACATCAGGGAAAACTCAGCTTCAACGAGAAACACCGCATAAAATTTTTACAGATGCGATCACAATAACCAAAGAGAATTAGCTCGCTTTTACCAAAGCAAATCATCTCACACTTACCCAAAGCCAACATTTTGGAAAGAGAAAACTGATCCTCGATTCGTACACCTATACACACAACCACCATCTTCCTCTCAAGAGAAATGGAAACTTAATTTCCAACAAAACCACTTCACCAGTAAGAATCACTTTTGAGAAGCATTCTTAAGATTCACCTTTTAGAAACATTCACAAATACCGCACACACATTTTATTTAAATTCAACTCTAGTCAAAATAGAGATACAAATATTTCCAAATCAAGAGCTTCCAACACATTCCATTATACCTGTTTGTTTCCTTTAAATAGTGATTCCAAAAATAACCCATTTTATACGCTAAAAAGCGCTATGCATTCGTACACTCATGAGTGTAAATCCCACAATCATAAATCAAGCTAAATATCTTAGCCAAGACAAAAGACTGATATAGTTCAATAACATAAAGCATCCCAAAAATCATTAGCAAATTACTTCATAGTTATTCTTTACTTCATCATAAATTTCAAACCTCAAGGTTAACTCTGCGGTTTGGCATCACTCTCACTAATCTGGGAAAGATCTATTACATATAATACAAAGTGCCTTAACAAAAGACATACCCCAAAAGACCATACGAGCAATTGATTCCATATACATTTAAAATAAAGTTCACCTCAAATCCCACCATATCTAGTATTCTCATACCTTTACCATTAAAGGCTTTAATACTCATAGTTTGCACACTAAGAAGCCCTATCAAGATTTATCAGGAATTACATAACAACTCTTCCTTTGATTACCTTCTCCCACAATTATATCCACAATTGGCCATGTTATTAATAGACCCTAAACCAAGTCTATTTCACGACACTCAACAAGGAAACCCCTGCACAATTTTAAGTGCATCCAACGTAACAACAATTTAATATATATCCATGCCACAACATTTCCTTTTGGGTCTACAAACCAAAATGAGCAAACCATCCTACAACTTCATAATCTAAGTTTAAGACATCTCTTTCCAATGAAACTTTTAGTAAGATTAACATCTAAAATTTGTACTACCCATAAGTCAATATCTCGACAATCAAATCATGTTCCACCTATGAATGACTAACAATTAAACCATATCTCCTCGAGATATGTTTCGCCGTTAAGGCTCCAAAATAGACATTCGCTAAGGACAAACCAAGCACCAATACAATCATTCCATATGTCCTCATTCTTTGATTATACATTGATTAAATTATTTTGTTGACACACAAAATTAAATGATCCATAAGCAACCTAGACCAACAACTCCATTACTTTCTTTTCGCCATCACCTTGCTATAGTAAGTTCATCGAACCAAACATTCTGGACCTTCTTAATCATGATCAGTATTAGCCTTACAAGAACACGAGCCTTTACTTCCCATTAATTCTATGGCTCGCAACAATATGCATAAAACTCTAATCAACTTTTACTTTAGGGTCACTTACCATCACGATTAAATGTCTCTACCAACACATTATATTAGGTTGTCTTTAAACAACCAACAAATTTACTTTAACCAAATTGGTAGTTTACAACACTCAAGGTACTAACTACGCATCCAAGATTAAAATTATAGACATTCTCGTTGGTCAGCTACTATCAAAATAACCAGGTGAGACCCTAATCTTTGAGTAAAATAACGGTTCTTAAGCATGAATCATCACAATTAATCATTTTCCTTTCCAGAAGAGACCCAACCATAAATCATAATGGAACTCAACTCTCAAATCACAGAATGACCATACCCAAACTCTAGCATGCAAGTCTTCAAACAAATCTCAATATTTATAACTTCCATGAAGGAAGATGGATATTTTTCACAAAAGGAAAACCAAGCGGTCAACCAATCTATTTTTAGTGAAGTCTTAAAACTTTTAATCCGCACGACTTAAGTTTTGCACCAAAAAAAACTTCAATAAACTCTTTTAAACTCAGAGGATGACTAACACAAGAAAAAAACATTAATTTTTTTCTCCACAAAGCAACCAACAAAACTGAGTGCCAGAACGGTAGTAATAGCAATCCAAAAGGAATCATCACTAAACTCTTTCTCTTTGTCTCCAACCATCGAAGACAAAGAGAAAACAACCTTCTCCACCCTCTCTCTGACACAACAAACAACATCTCTTGCGAGGGATTCCAAAACATCTGATGGTGGCTCTACCCGACCACACCTACAACCACGGCCCTAACCACGAACAAAAGAAGGTGACCGAAACCCTTCGGCACCACTAATTCACATAATCATAAATATTCATTGAGCTCTTTCATAATCATAACATCATCATATTTAGCATTCATCATCAAGGCTCAAAATTAAGCATTACAGCGTAATGCAATGATTACCTATACCCTTTCTATTGTATAGCAAAATGTGTCAAGTTTTAAAATTATTAACCAATCTATATCAAATTTTAAGGTTATTACCTTAGCTAAGGCCAAATTTTAAAGAGTAAATACCTATGCTATATTTCTAAATTTTTTTTCCAAATCAACATTTTAGTTTACTTTAGAGTAAATTACTACATTCATACACCACGGACCTAAAACCCGTTCTGATACTAACTGTAACACCCTGGCACCTAATGTTGCCCTGAATGTAGGAGCTTCGGCTTACGCGTTTGAGGGTGTGTTTGGTTGCTTCAACCAATTGATATATGTATGAGACGGTTCAAAAAAATGCCATCCATGTTATTTGGTTGCTTAAATGAATCATCACGTTCTAAACGGTGCGATATAAATTTAAGAAATATTTCTTGTACATGCTGAATCATTCCATTCACTAAAAACAATAGAACTAAATAGTACAAAACCATTCTATCGCATTTAAACTCATTCCATTAATCAAACACATCTCACCTGTAGCATTTTCGTTCTTGCCACTTGCCAGGCCCGTGACTCTGCTAGCCTGCTACTGCCAGTGTACTGTTGCTTCGTTTCATGTACATACCTGCGCAAGCACGTTTTCCTGTCAGTTTCCTGCTGGCTGCTGTGACCGCTTCCGATCGAGGTCCAGTCCCGTACCGGCTCCGTTGTCAGCTGTTACCTACCGATTGATGGTCCTGGAAACAGGGACCCACCAAAGCACGATCTGGAGCGTGGTAACGTATAACTACAAATGCATGTAGCTACTTGTCTTATTCAGATCATCTATTTTGTATCGAGATTCGTGCAAACGCACTCCTCTCTCTACGCGGCGCGCTCTCTCGGCTCCTGCCAGAGACTGGACCATGGCAGCGATCGCTACCGGAAACCTCGATCTTGCACCCGATTGAAACCTAGCAGCGGCGCGGCCTCCGGAAGGAGAGTGTCATACCCCCATTGCCGCCGATCCCCGTCGGAGCGTGAGGAAGAGCAGTCTCGGTGACGGGGAAGAACTGGATACTAAAGAGAGACAGGAAACAAGAAGACGACTCTGATATTTTTCATTCCTATCCCTTCCCTCTGAGTTCCCCGTTGGCTTATATGCCCACTCGGTAATTGCTATTGATCTTCCACAGCAAATCCTGGCCACTCGTTCTGGTTAAACGAAGTCGTCCATCCATCACGGTCCCTTGCGATATCTCTTGAAGCAAAAAGCAATCGAGCTCGATTCTTTTCTCTTCGCTTCTTCACTTGAACACGACAATTACGCTTTTTGGCACAGGCGTGACATTTTCCCCCTCTGAGCTTGCTTGTCCCCAAGCAAGAAGCGTTGAGTAAACCTAATCGCCAACACCAACAAATCCTCTCATAATTAGGGGTCCCATTGCACATAAAACCAAATTGCAAGTATTGTTGACTTGTCATGGTTGGTTGAGTTCATAAAAGCGTATCATGGATTTTAAGATCTTCCAAGACATTTCTCCTTTGCTTCCCATAGAATGTCCCATTCCTCTTAAAAGAAATTTTTGAATTTGTCATAAAGACCACGATGAGACCATAACTTTCTTCTCGGGCTCACTTAGTACAATCTTACTTAGTGCCTTCTTCCAAGCGTTTGTTCTTTATCGGTGTCTTCGCTTCTTGAACCTTTACGCCATTGAACTCCCCTACCATCATTGTTCCATCGATAAATCCTTTCAAATATGTCATCCTTTTTACTTGACAAGCTTCTCCTTGTCATTACGGCTCTTGATCTTAAGAGCAACACACACCTTCTCGTGACCTATGTCCAAATTCGGGAATGTTGATAATTGGTATACTCTTAAAGGAAAGAACCCACTCATCTTTGACTCCATATTTTGCTCTCAAAGCGGCTTTGTAACTAAATCTTCGATGCCATGAAATCATCTAGCAAATCACTTGGAAAACTAGTCACAATACCCGTCCCTTTATCGAACTATTTCGATTAAGCGAGTTGGCTTTTAGGGACCCTAGGCAGATGTTGGTATGCAAGATTAAGAGCAGCCCTTCTTTGTCGAATAGCGACATCGGTGTCATTGATCTCAAAAGCCCCATAGTTTCCATCGGACACAACCCAACAATTAGTTTGCCCATTCATAGTCTCGGTCTCAATGTAGCTGCTTTGCCAAATAAACTCTCCTTCCTTCCAAGGCCTTCAACTTAGGAGAAAAAGGTGAGGTCACTTCCATTTTAATCAATACATATTCTTGTGGTACGCACACCTTCACCTATTGCTCGATCATGGTCGGCACAAGGTTGTCCATCAATGGAGAGTATCTAGTGTACCTCATATCCTTAACAACTTTGGCCGGTTTCTTGACTTTCCCATCGCCATCGGATAAAAGCATCATAGAAGCGGGTTCATGTCGATAGTTATGAATGAACCCTTCAATCACAACCGGGCCAAAAGCCTTGAGGTGCTCCTTCGCCATGATAGAGGAAAGTAAGTCAACCGGTGATCGGATCACGAAACTCGGCAATCTCTTCATCGGCAGGCCAAAGCCCTCATGATCTCCCACTGGAACTTACATCGCCCGGACTTTGCGGCGACCTTAGCTTTCTTGCTCTTAAATTTATCTGAACAACAGGAACATGGTCGACTGGCTATCATCGCCACTTCAACACTTGACTCCTCCTGCACTCTGAGAAATCTTGGAGGTTCTTGCCGAGCCTGACCTCAAAACCTTGTTCTCCTCCCAACACTTTTGAGCATCAGATTGAATCTCAAGCGAGAAGGTCTCTCAGAGCAAAACACACCTCCATCAGATTTGTTGACATTTTCCTCGCGGCCAGTCGCGAGTAGGGTGTCGAGATGGATCCGATACACACCACGGTGTACTCCTCATCCCACACCACATCTGGAGAGGCCATTAAATCGATCACCTCATCGGCGTGCTCCTCGTTGCTTCCTAATTCTTGGTCGATTCCTCTGCCGAACACCTAGTGGGCGCATGTCTGTTGTCTTGAAGAGTCATCTTGAGTCTTGACCCTCGTTCGGTGTTCTTGCAATGAGTAAAGCCTTCATTGAATTCATCTGCATGGTATGCCGTCGGGCGGGAAGAGCGAGGCAAGGAGTGGCGCATACGACGAGCGGCGCCCCTATTGCTTGTGCTCCGGGCGCCGCTGTAGCCTTTTGTTCTTGAAGCAGGCCATGGTCGTACATCCGTTCGGGAAGCGGCGGGTCAGCCGCCGCCCACCGCCACCTTCTGCGTGACGGGTTGCTCGCCGTCTTCAATCGCGCCACCGTCGGCGATCACCTCCATCTGCTGACCAAAATTTGCAGCGCGCGGAACTCTTCATACCACTCCAGCGAACTGTTCATCATGCCCGCCGCTCCCGCCGATCTACCACCAACACGGCGCCTCCACCCCGGATCACGGCGACTCCGTTCTCCGTCGTGGCGAGGCGGATGGATCGGGGTCTCCTCGGCGGAAAAACGCGCTCCATCACGAAATCCGCCCGTAGCGTGGGCTCAGCGGAAATCTGATCGTGCAGCTCGATACCATTATCATACCCCATTACCGCCGATCCCGTCGGGCGTGAGAAAAGCGATCTCGATGTGAGGAAAAGCGGATACTAAAGAGAGCGAAACAAGAAGCGACTCGATATTTTCATTCCTATCCCTTCATACGAGTTCCCGTTGGCTTATATGCCCACTCGGTAATTGCTATTGATCTTCCTGACAAATCCACGGCCACTCGTTACGGTTAAGCGAAGTCGTCCATCCATCACGGTCCCTTGCCGATATCTCTTCGAAGCAAAAAGCGATCGAGCTCGATTCTTTTCTCTTCGCTTCTTCTTGAACGACAATTCGCTTTTGGCACTGGGCGTGATGAGAGGTTTCGACGATCTGCTCCTCCTCAATTGCGTCTCATTGGCTATAGCGAGTCATTGAAGAAGAGAGATTTTAGTTTAATTTAGTTTTAATTTGATGTATTATGCAATGTAAATACAATGAAATGAATTGTGTAAAATAAAATTTCAATAAAATATAAGTCTTCATGTCCGGTTGACATAGAGAAAGAACTTTAGAGAACAGAGAGTGAGAGCTTACAATGGGTTACCTCTATGAGACCCTACAATTTTTTATTGTGTAAAAAATATGTTTGTTATAGACATCAACTCTTACAATAATATTTCGTATTATCTATATCTCCTTACTTCATATATTTGGATTGTCTCTTCGTCAAGAGATAACGACTTTCTTGCTCCCTATCTCCTTGTTCTTTTAGTTCCACATTAACACAAAATACTAGGTGGAAAGATCAAGAGGCATCTGACATTATATCATTATATATGCCCTTAGTAGCTAGAGTAGCAAGAATAGGTGTTAAACATGGTGACTCATATCTAATCTTTGAAGATATGAAAAAATGCTCCAGACGAATCCTACCATTTTAGTATAATTTCTACTTCCTTTGGAGGAGGATTAAGGGGGCTATACAAACCCACATGGTGATTATGGAGAATCCAAGTAATTAAGAAGCTATACAAACCAACTCATCCAAAGAAAAAATACACGTATATGTTTCTATGTGACGATGAAGGTTATATGTTCAAGGACCGACCAAGTGTGAAGCAAATAAAAGGTAAATATTTAATTGTGGTAGCAAAAGATGAATCGGACATACTTGTCGTCAGTTAATCAGGTAATTTTTAGGGATGAATATTAGATTCAATTAGTTGCTTCCACATATGTTCAGTAAGGGAGATATTTGACAAAGGATCTCTACGCCCAACGTATGGAACTATTCACTTGACTGATTATAAGGAACATACCATTATTAAGGTGGGAGCAATTATATTTGGAGATGTATGATGGAGTACATTGTATTTCCAACATAAAGAAAAAACTAATATCTGTGAGGTCATTTGAACTTAAGGTTGTGGTGTATCACTTCGAGATAGAGCTTATGCGAATTACTTGTAAAGTGCAGATAATCATGAAAAGTGTCTGGAACAGTGGAGAATGCTGATTTATGGATAAAACGAAAGGAAGGACAATAATAGGAGAACTAACAAAAATCCTGATCAGGAGAAGGAAACGTTAGGTACACAAATCTTAATTACAGTTGTGCTGAGTTGCAAAGATGATTGCAAAATCTAGCGTACACAAAAACAAAGATGCAAACTGTTAAAACAAGGAAGACATGAAGGGACCAACCATACGGTACTAGCGAGCAGGTACACAAAGAAATGGCTCTTTGGTGGATAATTCGAGAGATTAAGCATGAACACATGCACATTGTAGTGATGTGCATATGCCTGTGTAGTGGGAGCACTCCCAAAGGGGAAGGGAAAACCAAAAAAATACTGAGCTGACTTGAAGCGAGTTCTTGGAGGAGCACGATGACTTTAATAGATAAGAGTCAAGATGAAAATTATTAAGTATGGTGACTCATATAAAGTCTTTTAATATTTGAAAATTTGCGCTAGGTGAATCCTAATAGGACTAGGATTCCTAAATTCTTTTGGATAGTATTTCTACTTCCCTTTAGAGCGGGACTAAGGGGGCTACATAAACACATAAGGTGATCATGAAGAACCCAAGCAATCCAAAAACCACAAACTAACTTATCCAAAATAAAAGGCATATGAGAGGATTAAATGCTAGATTATTCTTTAACACTAGATTTTTGTATAAGGCAAGAGTCTGATGATTCTAAAAAGGTTTGAGAGGGTTATAAGAGAGCGATAATCCCTTGTCACTACTAGAGAAACGATCTTTCATACCGATTCATCGGTCCGATTAGCCACGAACCGAGACTAATAGTAACAACAGTCGGTTAAGTGGCTACTAAACTAAAAGCATGATTTTTCGCTCACATTAGTCGGTTCGTGCCATGAACCGAGGCGATAGAAGTGCTTAGCGGGGCAGGCAGCACGGGCACACATTAGTCGGTTAGTGTTCTGACCGGGACTAAAATCTTTAGTCGGTTCGTATTCTGAACCGGACTAAAAGTACCTTTAGTCCGGTTAGGTATTCTGAACGGTACTAAACTCGTTCAACATACTTTAAAAGGAATGCATATCCTAGTCTATTCAATACTGCGTGGGTGGGTGGGTTGGTAGTGTCCTATGGTGGTATCACGCAGGAGGTTGCGAGTTTGAGTCTTGAGTTTGTCATAATTTTTGATATTTTCTACATCGCGAGAGGGCATTAGTCGGTTAGAGGGAACGGGACTAAAGTCCTGAACCTTTAGTCCCAGATAAAATTGTCGGTTTGTGGCAGGGACTAAAGCCGATTATGGCAGGATTAAAGCCCATTTGTGTAGTAGTGTGTACTATTTTGTGGTAGTGCTTTAAAATTTACGGTTGGCTTCACTAAATCTCTCTCTCAACAAGGTTGTTTTAATGTTGTTATTTTGGTTCTCTCAACAAGATTCATTTTCTTCAGTCTTGAGATCATGCATGCTCCCGCCACATCTCACAAAACTTTAATTTAATTAGAGTGCTAATATGCATAAAAAGGGTACAAGAGTGTTGTAACATCCTATTTTTTATTTATATTGATTTTATATTGCAATTTATGAATTTTGTGAATTTTGGGAATTTTTTGGAATTTATTTGGGATTTAAATAATGTTTTTTGAAATAGGCTTGCTGCAAATATTATTTAATTATGTGCAAAGTTTACATAATTTTTTGTTAAAAATATTTTATTTAGATCTAAATGTCCCAAAGTATTTTTTTGGATTTTTAGATAATTTTTGCTTTTTATTTGGAATTTTAAAATTATTTTAATTGCAAAACCTTTGAAATTCTGGGTTTTATTTTGGGCTGAATACTTAGTTTGGCCCATCTTTCCTATGTGGTGGATCTGATCCATCCTTATTTCCTTGGCTTAGCCCATTGCTTTGGCCCATTTCACGTCGTACCGTATCTTATCCTGTGAGCATGTGGGAATGCCACTATTCTTCATCTCTAGGATGGCTTCGTGCCTTGGTCATGTCCATAATAGAAACTTACGTGTTTTGACAATAACTTGTTTGGCTTGAGCTGTGACATTATTCAAGCGCCCTTTTCCAAATTTCTATGTCCTTCTTGATGCATTGTTGGAGGCTTCGGAGTTGTTCATGTTTGGTCTTGTATTTTGCTGTTTCTTGGGGCAATTTTTGGCGAAGTGCCAAACTTCCTGACAGTTGAAGCATGTGGCTCCAGTGATAAGAGGTGAATCCTTCTTTGTTGGTCTACTCTGGGTTGCATAGAAGATCACTGAATTGTTGGGGCGATTCACCATGGATAAGTCCTCAATTGTAGCTACCAGCTCAGGCTGACTGCAATGGAACCATCCGAGCATTAGGAGAAGCTCTAGAATTGAACCTTTGGGTAGCCATTCTTCTTTTGCGGTTCTCTATTTCCTGGTGCTTGCCTTCTTGACAAAGTGTCTTGTTGACTAGCTGTTGGAAGTCAGAGTAGTCGTGGGAGATAAGCTAGATAGACAACTCATCATTGAGCCCTTCTGTAACAACCCCTATTTTTGCATAAAATATGAAAATGAGATTCTCATGTGCATATAGTACAAGTACTATGATCAGTGTCTAGTACGTACATATAGGACAATTGGAATCACAACCATATATCATATTATTAAAGAGGAAGCTATTCACAATAAGCAAGGTTAAGTACTTTCATATTCAGCAAGACTTAAGGTGGTATATGCAAAATGCATAAATACAGGCCATGTCAAAGGAAGCTTCTATGGTTAATTCTCATAAAGCAACATTGAATTTGTAAACTAATTTGTAATTCATAAACGGAATTTGTAAAAACATGTTCGACTGATACAAAAGTAAGTACAACATAAATAATAACTCATAGTCCTTCACAGCGTAAACATTGAATCATCTATTTTCAACACGTGGATCAAATCTGAAACAATCACCTTCCAACAAATGTTTCCAATCCAAACCATTTAGAAAATACCAAAACTTCTAACTATTGCAGGCACACCAAGAGTCCCTTGACTGCGGGAATGGCTAATTGATTAGATCTACACCTTGCAGAGGTGTACAGCCTTACCCACAAGTCATGACCTTTTCTTTTTACTCATATTTCACGCATCTTTCGAGTGTGGCCAGAATGTTCATTACGAAAATATTTAGATTACCTAGGTTAGCTTTGCACCGGCCACGGTGACGATAAACCCATACTATGGCAGCAGAACTCAAAACATAAATATGATAGATATCCCCATAGCATGGCGTACACCGTTGTATCGGTAAATATTTGTTCCATAATCACCTCGATGTGGGCGTCCCTTTGAGCAATCTATAAGAGAATAGTCCATACTACTCTAGCCTTTCAATGTGCAAAGTTAAATTAAATAACTTAATTGGTTTAAGGTTGTCCTGTACCAGCACTTGTGGTTGTACGAAAATTCTTGTATATAACGTGCACTTAATTTGGTCCTTTAATCCGAACTACAGACGATAATCTTCTCCTATACTACGTGCAAGTCCTTGCATTTCTTGCTATTGCAGTAATCACCCATGTCAAAACCATAGTTTTATTTTGAGTTTTTAACAAAAATACTAGCAACCATCATCATGTCTCAATATCTCCAAGTTTTATCTAATCGGTGTATCCAATTTGTTCATCCCAAATCTAAAGCATGGCTAAGCATGATTATTAAATTGCATATACCCAAATTGACATTATATATTATCTAACCTTATTCTAGGGTTATCAAGGTTCACATATCAATATTTATCAAGAAAGTTTCATGAGACAAAAAGTATATCTACCAGTACCATAATATAGCAAATTTACAGAAAATAAGCGCATGTATCAAATAGTTTTATAAACCAAAATGAAAATTAAATACTAGGATCAATATGATCAAAAGAGGTGCTTGCTTTGCTTATTTGTTTACGTTAAAGTCGTAGTCACTGCCGATGTTATCGATGATGGAAGTCATGATGTCAGATGCTACACGTGATTCAACGAAAATATAGCAAATAACAAAATTTAATAAGGGCAAAAAGAAGACAGACAAAAAACCAAATAAATACTTACTACGGAAAACAGGCGTGGTTTAGGGTTTGGGTTAACTGATTTCAAGATCTCACGTTTTTGTTGATTATGTATGTATATACAAACATACATATCGTTAACATCTTTTAGATTGAGCATTGTACAGTTTCTTTTATGTATTATCTATTCTTGTCTTTAAGGGTGTTTTAAAGTTGGTTGCATGATATTTTGCTTTTATCAGAGATGGTTTATAAGCATATGAAGATAGAAGTCTTTTATAAACTTAATTCAAATTAGTTCTTTTTATTATCATGATCTTATCTTTAAGAATATGCTAAGATTAGTTCTACCTATTACGATACTTAATTTATGAGGTTATATATACATATACTTTAAATCCTCATATTTATATATATACTATAAAGATGTATATTTCAGTTGAGGAATTAAGCATAAGATATAGCTTATTTCAATGACTCTGTTGCATCATTTGGGACCTATTTATTCAGGATCTACCTCTTCATGAATCGTGACTTTGCTTTCCATTAAAGATAGATACAGATATTTTATTTCACAAAGATAAAGCTTATGGTCTTTATACCGATTAAGTTTATCGCATGTGATATTTCATTAAAACATTTTAATAATGATAAATTACTCATTCTGATACATATTCATCACTTTATACAGCTATTAGATACTTTATATATGCATATATAGATACTACTACTAATTATTATATGCATACACACACACAAACATCTTTTATATTTGGGTCAACTTCCATTCAAAGAACAACTTCAAATCAAATTCATTCCTTAAATATTTTAGGCATATTCAGGTAACCTACTGACATATCAGCATATGGAAATCAATACTATTCATTTAGGTTTCTTTTGCACAAATTATACTCTTTTGAATATTGAAAACAACCTTTATAGAAAATGATCCAAACCATGTTGAAATTCAAATACTTTTATATATTTGGGTTTTTGGAAGTATAAGGATATCGTTAAAATTGGTTTCATTCAATTCTAAGTTTAGTTGCACAATTTTTATATGTAGCCCATTTTTATGCCTTCGTTTTACATATAAAATTCAAATTTATCCAAAGCCATTTTTCAAAATGTTTTTACATATTCTGAAAATAATTATTTTAGATGAATTTATAATTTTTTTCATCTCATTTTGATTAAAAATGTGAAAGTTATAAAAGTTTGAAATCAGCTCGGGTTGTAAAATAAGAAATCGCATTCATTATATGGAAGCGTCTTTTCATTTTCACAGCTTATTTAAAATCACGAGATGACCAACAGTTGGGTCCTCTGGTAAGTGAGAGGGAGTGGCTCTGCGAGGGACATAGGCTGGCACAAGGGCCCCTTCGATCAGAGAGCAAGAACAGAGGGATCTTAGGCATGGCTCGCGCGAGAAAAGTGAAATTGGGCCCGACCGGTACGGTAGTTCCTGAAGAAGGAGGCGGTCTTTGCAAACCGAGGGTACCTCAGTTTTGGCTGGCGATGGCCGGAGCGGTGTGCCACCGAGGTCGTGCGGCGGTGATGATGGCCGATCAGTGGAAAAGAAGAACTAGAGGCTCTCGTCATTCATTTTCACCAGGGAGAACATCAACAAGATCAAGGAAGTCCATTTTACCTGATAATGAGTTTAGTGGTTGATCGGAATGAGCAGTCCATTGGGCACCGAGTTTGGTGAAGAAGGACGGTAGTGGTGGCAGAGCTCTGTTCAACGATTTTTGAAACCAAGTGAGGTCATTTGATCTCTGTGAACTGTTGGTGCTATGTTGTGAGTTAATTTGGATATGGCTTAGGGTCTATTTGTTTTAGCTTCTGATTTTGGATTCTGGCTCTAAAAGCAGAATCAGAAGCAAATAGCCTGATTCTAGAATCTGATTCTCACAATCCAACCCACCCATATACATTAGAATCTACAATCCACTTTATATGTGCTTTTGGATTCCAGAATCAACTTCTCTATAACCACAATCTAGAATCAGCTTTTAGAGAATCCAAAGCTGAAACAAATAGGCCCTTAGTACTCTGTCTCAAATTTTGCTTTTACCCAGGCTTAGGGCTTTTGCGGCCATGGAGGATTTGGGGAAAAATTAGAATGTTATGGCTGGGGAATGCAAGAGGAAGGAGAGGGGAAGTGGTGTGCGGCACATTGCGATCACTGGAACACCTTTTATGGCCAAAGAATCGGTATGGATGAGCCTGCCCGAGGTGAGAACTCAGGGGGAAAACTCGCGATGCTGCACAGGGAGAAGGATGGCGGGGTTCTGGAAAACATGGGCAGGGCAGAAGCGTGGTGATGAAGATGTTGGCACGAGAGCCTTGGAGGTGTCTAGTAAGTAAATTTTTGAGAATTTTTCTAGGAGATGGCTGGATAATTATCCTCATACTGTAAAAATTTCAGCCAAAAACATGATATACAGAATTTATAAAAATTCTGACAAGCTACTATGCACAAATTTTAGTTTTCCATTTTAAAATTTTTTGGAGATCTATATCTCATCAATAATTTCTAAAACTTTTCATAAGAGTTCCTTGAAGCCACATAATCCTTTAGTAAAATTTTTAGATTGAAATATTTTGTATTTAATTTATAAAAATTCTAACATTTTGAATCTTGGATTTTTCATCTTTTCTATTTTAGAATTTCTAAAAACAACAAAATAACTTATTAATTTTTATATTTTTATTATTTATGTATCTATCCATCCAAAGATAATATAAAATTTTCAGGTCTAGGTAATGTTGCAATATTTTATTTAATTACGACACTATTCTGTTGTTAGTTAATTCACCTTTCATTTCATATTTATTTACTTTGATATGACTTTTAAATTCAGAATTATATCTCTGAATATTTTCTAAGTTTGAATATAATTTTATTTATTTTATTGTTGTAAGATTTTTACTCTTTTCTTTATCTATTACTTATGTTTTAGCACAATATGACATTTCAATTGAAAATCTTGATTTAAAATAAATTTTTAATTATATTTTCAAATTTTCATTTTTATTATTTTTAAAATTTTTGGGATATTACACCTCGAGGAATCTCTCTTGCTTAGCCTCATCTGTGGCCACGTCTTCTAGCGCATACAGTGCTAACTGGTTGAACCTATGCAGATACTTAGTCGTGGTATGACCACCTTGGCGTAGACTATGGAATTCCTTCTTCTTCAAGGAGATAGTACCAGAGGGTATATGAGCTTGTCGAAAAGCCTAAATAAACTCATCCCAAGTGTTGGCCTAATTATTCTAGTGGGTGATACGGAAGTTGTCCCACCATTCTGAAGCTGGTCCATTAAGCTGGTGGGAGGCAAAGAGAAGTCTCTCTCGGTCCCTGCATTGGACAATATCTAGTTTCTTTTCAACTCTCCAGAGCCAATCATCAGCATCCATTGGCTCAGTGCTACTAGAAAAAGTCAGAGGTTTGGTCCTCATAAACTCTTAGGCGTGATTGCTAATGAGGTTGAAGTGCATCAGCCTAAGTGTTGTTAATACTTTGGGCAAGGAGTTGAATTAATTTATTCTAGTTGGCCATCATTTGCTACCAACTTGGGCCTTAAGCTGGAGGAGGTAGCGGGAGATTCTATGCATTGTTGTTCCCGTGAGCCACGTTATTCAAATCAATCCCACTTCTGTTGCGACGGGTGTTCACCATCTGCTGGGTTCCGAAAAGATAGGAAAGAAGACTGAGATCAAGGGGGATAAAGACTACACATCCACGAAGAAGTAACAAACACCAACTTATTTATTATAGCTGCCACAAAAGAGAAAATATCACAGCTCACAATTTGTCTACTGAAATGGATAGTTTAGTCTAGACCTTAATGGCCTGTTTGGCATCGTTGGGAAATGGGAATGGGCAAGGGAATTAAGCGAGACTTCAATTCCCAAGGAGGAGGCAGGGAATTGAATATCCTACGTTTAAGTTGTAAACTCCTATTCCCTTCTTCAATTCCCACCAACCAATCAAAGGATTTTATAACCCATCTCTCTCAATTCCCATTCCCTTCCATCAATTCCCTCCAACCAAACAGGCCATAAGTAGAGTATTCCTTTGGTCTTGATATTCACGGCCTTCGGGGTGGAGGTTGTAGTAGACTTCAAAGTGTGCTTATCCATCCAACACTTGATGCTATCTCTGACCATCTATCATTTTGAAAGGGAAAAAATAGATACAACTCACTTTAAATAATGACTTAAGTTAAGGTCAAGATAGAACAAGATGAGAGTATAACTTTTATGAAATATGTTATTATTTCAAAATAAGTGCTTAAGGTTTAATCAATTCTAACTAAGGCCACTGCTACAATTGATATGGCTCTAATACCACTTTGTTGGACCTAAAAAAATGCTTCCAAAATCCTCTGTATATTCTATATTAGTTCAGGAAAAGCTAATACACGTAGCAAAGATAATAACATAACATACCCAACACACTTTATTAATAATCAGAGTTTACTACAAATATGGCATGCAGGTCAAAGAAAAGATTACAGTGGAAACGAAATAAAACCATTAGTATAACCCAATAGATTCACCACAAGTAATCAACTGGGGCAGCGGCCTAGTTATCTTGATCCTCACCATCGTATAGATACACTTCTAGAAAGATAGAGTAAGCAAGGGTGAGTACAAAAGTACTCCACAAGTCACATAAAATCTGATAATAATGTAGGGACACAAAGGAAGGTTATATGATTGATTTTAGCGTGAAGTAGCAAGTTTTCCAATATTTAAAATATTTTTCAAAGGCATATTTTAAAGAAAGATATTCTTTTAACAAATTTTAGTACAGGAATCCCTTCTGGAGTTAACTCAACTTTTCCCATTCAATGGAATCACTCCATCCGAAACTATCTTTTTAAAGTCGTTTTTAAAAACATTAAAATCTAGTTCGTGAAAGGCTTGCTCGGCATGCCTATAACTGCGGGCATAGCTAATCGATTAGTTTTACACTCTACAGAGGTTGTACAATTTTACCCACAAGATATAATTGTCTCATTTTGTAAACTACACACTTCCTTTGGTGCGTTAGAGAAAATCATGACAAGACCCCTATAAAGCTCCATCTACGTAATTATGCCCACTAAGATTTCGCTACTAGTAGGGTTAAACCACTCAGTCCAGAAGCACCCTCTTGCGTCGAGTGGCAGTCTTACACCCACTTACACTTTCAACCTAATGGCATGATTGTCCATGGTATGTCGCAATACGCATAGCCAGTTTATCCTATTTCAGATTTGTGGTAGTACAGTAAGGGTTTACATTCAGCTTAATACAAACCAGTGCTTAATTGACTAGGAGAGCATTTCACAACCCTTGTGCCTCACGTACTCACCTGCCAACCATTCTCGTTTGGTGCGAACCATATTTTTAATTTTTAACTTGTCACAAATATCATAGAATTTCACATAAAATGATAATGCCTTTGAATAAAACTTTATTTAGCTTAAATTCCCAAAAGGTCCTAATCTTAGTTCTAAGCATGTCTAAGCATATTTCTAATTATTTTGATATTTGTATATATATCTTAGGGTTACAACGGAATTAAGGTATTCAAATTTTCAAGGTGGACTTTAATCAATTCGAAGATTAGCTATTTTAATTAAAACTGGGATTGAAATTATGTTGCTAAAATTATGCATGCAATAATTTAAATTCAAAATATAATTTAAAATCTAGGATCAACATGTTCAAGGATGTGTAACTTGTCTTGATCGTGGAGTAGCTGCTCGGGATCGTCGACAACAAATTCTTCTAGTTCTCTGAATCTATAGGCGAAAATATCCAAATTCGAATAAATTTGAAAAAATATCAAACTAGTACAAAAGTGAAATTTAGAATTTTAGATGAATTTAGAAAGAAAAATGGAGCCAAACAGAGTTCAAATAGACAAAAACAGGCTCCTCGGATTTAAAACTAATAGCAAAAGGGTTTTCTAAATTTTTTGATTTATTTTTCTATTAGAAATTCGAATTCTTGTCGTGAGGCGTCCGCGGGGAGCAGCGTTTTTCTTTGTTTTTTCCCTTTCTTGTCACTGGTTGTTGTAACATATCGAAGAGCATCGCTCTCTGTCTACATGGCGCTGAGGAGAAAAGAAAAAAAATGGCCAGAGGATCTGCCGGCGGGGCCCGATCGGTGGCAGAAGTCGGTGAAATAGGTGGCGGCCGAAGCAAAGAAAGAGCAACGATTCTTGCCTTTTTCTGGCGAATTAGCTCGAGAAATGTGGCAAAATGGATAGTGTTGAGTTGTGCACCCAATGCTTCCTTTTATAGCCTGAAAGGAGTACCGGAGGAGACGCAATTGAAGTGGGAATGACAGTAGATGAAAATGGGGATTAATGGAGATTTAGGGCAAATCTTGGTGTTTTAATTTGGGTAACGACTTTTAGAATGTGAGGAATGCAACGTGTATTTAATTGCACAATTATTTGGGTTGAAACGATAGAAGAATCGTGAAGAAATAAGCTTTATTGCAAGCTCTAATAGAGGAAAGAGAGAGAAGTTTGTACTGGATATGGATAAAGGTTGAAGAAACATGTGACAGGTAGGACCCTACTTTCAGATTTATTTAAGATGAGGGAAAAGCGTGTTTGCTAAAAATAGTAAAATGTCTCTACAAATCTTAGAAAAATTATCAAAAATACTTTGAAATATTTTAAACCTAATAAAATTATTTTGGGAATTTTTATGCATTTATATTTTCTGCAGAAATTTAGTTTGTAATACTAAAAATTGCGAAAAGAGCTTTAATAAATTCAGTAAAATTCCAAATTAAACAAAATAAATAAAATAAATAGTGACGCAATTTTTAGGATGTTACACCTCGCTAGTGGCTGACGGCGGCCCTAGGGCCCAAAGCTCTGCCTCTTGAGGTGTGTTCCAGTGTTGGACATGTGGTGCCATGTTAGCGCCTGCATCACGACCACATTGGTTTCCCTAATGGCGCATCATGGGGGTGTCTGTCGAGTTGACCTACTGAGTTAGCATCTTTTGGGCCTCCATGTCAGTCACTCGCACTGTGAGCCAAATCCATGTTGGACCTGATTCGATCTGTGGATCTGATCCATGGACCCAAGCCCATGTGTTAGCCCTAAAAATTTTAGATTTATTTTAATATGAAAAATTAATTGATGATGTTAGCATGATATCATAAATCGGTTTTTAGTAGAAAAATAAATCAGGAAATTCGAGTTTATTCTTTTTGTGGTATTTTCTTTTATTTCAATATTTCGAGAGCCCATTCATCTTCATAAAAGCTTTGATTGAGACGATTCAAATTTTGCCCATTCAAGATCCAGATCAACAACAAGAGTTAATCCAAGGCAAATTGTGCTTTGATTATGTTGAAACCCATTTTTGCAAATGCTATGTTATTTAAGTTATTGCACGTTATTTCATTCTTAGAACTACTTTCAAATAGTATGGGATTTAGCTATTCAACTCAATTGAAGTATACCTACCTTGTCATTTGTATGTTATGATTATTCATCAATCTAGAATAGATAATTATTAGTTAGTTGCTAATAGATGCCAGCATTGGTTGGTTAGATTGTACTTAGTTGCTTAGCCATGCAATGGGTTATTGATATCATTTTAAAATATCAAATTCAATTATGACTAATGGAATATGTTTATGAATGGGTGTGTTATGTGTGTTACACAATGATCTTAAGTTGTTGATAACATGTGTTGCACGATAATCAACTAAGATGGTAAATGATTAAAACTGAGGCAAATGGCAAGTGACTATGAACTGTGGTGGTTCTATGTGGTATTGGGTTGATATGTTGATATGTGAGTGAATGTGAGGTGGTTTCTACGAGTGAATTGTTGAATGTCTTACCTTGGTCAATTTAGAATTTAATCTTGCAAGCCATTTAACTGAACTAATCATGTATGCAACCACATATCTGTTATGAATCTGACCTAGCTCAGTAAGTTATCAAGTCTTAACATGGAAGGCCTCGGGGGGTAGATTAAACTATGTGCGGTCAAGAGAGGATGTGTGTGCAGCGGCCTCACATCTTGAACAAGAATTGTTCCTAATCCAACGATAAGTCTCTTTTACTCTTCTGCTCTGTGTGAGATGAGGAATAGTGAGTCAGACTTATCGGGAGGATCAATGTTCAGATAGAGTTTCTGAAAAATTTTGTTATAATCTTCTTAGCCACATATCGATGGATACATGTCATTACATGGCAATATAACCCTGATTATATCTTGCGGATAAAGTGTATAACTCTGTAGAGAATAAATTTATTCGGATAGCCGTGTCTCCGATTATGGATAATGCTTAAGAATTTCTATTAGAGGTTAGATTTTGTGAAGGGAGGCTGTGTGCCATTGAAAATATTGGAACATGGATTATGATTGTGTGTTAGTTTATTCTTGAAAAATGCCTAAAAATTATTTATTATTTTTATTTATTTTACTGTCATTTCGTTCTATTTATTGTAGTCATTTTTAAATACTGTTTTATTGCAAAATAATCATGTCCGCCGCTCATTTGAAATAAGTCTTATATATAGTTATATTAGATTTGTATAACGTGCATAACTTATCGAGTACTCTATGTAATCACCCTTGCCACAACGACATCATCAGTTAAAGAAGAGTCTACACCTGTATTAGAGTAGTACTAGAAGGAGGCAAATTTATATGGTGCGAATCTTATTAGTTGTCTATAGTATATTGAAGGGTTATTTCCTACGTTTTCGTTTTACTATAGTTTTATCTATTATAGTTGAACTCTGCATGATATAATCATGTATAATCGACTATAACATCAACCAACTATCTTATATTTACTGTATGAAGCTTTTTATTATGTTTTTGCGGTGTATAATTGTGATATTCATCTATATTGCCATAATATACACTGGTGTGATTCTGAACTAGTGTAATGTAAATAAAGAGTCTAAATTTACATATTCAGGTTCCGACAAGTGTAACACACTTGCGCATAAAAATGGGTATAATGAGTGTATCACTAAGTTACTATTTCTTGTAGTCCTGAGGGCATCATAAGCGCGATGGGTAAAATAGTTTATGTGCTAACATTTGGGTTAGGGCCCCGAGCAGCGGCCGTCCGGAGAAGCGAGTTGAGTATATCCTCGGCGAGGACACCGCAAGAAATCACGTACTACTGCGATGCGGCCACTACTACGTTTACATCACAATCGGTTCTTTTTATCGCCATAATCGGTTACGGTGGCGACACTAAGCGGTTAGAGAGAGATGGCGCTATTATTACGATCGGTTCTTGCGATAGAGATGAACTCATCATCTCTATCGGTTCTTCTAAAGAAGCGATAGAGATTATATTATAATCTCTATCGCTTCTTCGAAAACCGATAGAGATGATGAGTTCATCTCTATCATTCTTCGAATAACCGATAGAGATGATTAGTTCATCTCTATCATTTTCTTGTAGGAACCGATAGAGATGTAAACATTATCTCTATCATTTCTTACAAAAACCGATAGAGATGACAATGTCATCTCTATCATTTTCTTAATGAGAACCGATAGAGATGAAGGGGTGTGCTACTTTCCAATTGACCCTCCAATCGGCACATATTTCACACAAATATATATATGCACATATCACAAACATACTGACATGTATATCACATTCACATTCATAGAAAATGAATACAACTCATTCACAGAAAATGAATACTTTAATTGTTACAACAAATACATATCACATTAGAAAATGAATACTTTGTTACAATGACACATGCTTAACCATCATGTACACATGTAATCCCATTCAGATTTGTAATATTGTTCACATATAGCCTAGTACGAGCTTTGGGATCTCTAAACCGTCAGTCCTCCACCATACATTCCATCCATTACCACTGGCATAAGTGGTCCCTTATCTTGTTGGCGTAGTGCGGTCTATACTCTTGAGGGGATATTGAGAGTCTGCAAAATAGAAGCGAGTGTTTTAATTTAAGTTTTGAAATTTCTATGTGAAAGGCTACTTGTATTATTATGCATGTACATATATACAGGGAAAGCGGTGCGAGAGGCTAATCAAGATCGGCATGTGATGCATGACGTACAAACCCATGATGGTAAATGCTTTGCCTGTTGATGGCTTGTGAAGAAAGAAAAGAAATTAAGAGCGAAGAAAATATGTAAAATCTAAATCTTATATAGGGAGCGCCACTTGTACCTTGAAGCGCACATACTCGACTTGGAGCCCTTTTTTAGATCGTGTTTCCTCATACATGCGGCGTAGTCGAGAAACCCCTATATACATTGGAGAGCATTTGTTAAGTACAAAATAATGAATGTAACGTAGTTAAATACGAAAGTGTTACATAAGAGTAGTGCACTTCTTGCTCCAAAGGAGGCTTGATCGCGTAGGCCATCGGTCTCTTCTCAATGGAATTAAAAGTGTAGACCACGTTGTTACTCGGAATGATCACGAGTAGGACCCAATGGTTGCTTATTAAATGGTATGCAGTGAAGGAAATAAGTTCACATACGGTTGAAGTGCGTACAAGTAATTGAAGGGTGTAGTAGTACTTACTCCTCGTGGTGCAGGAATAGAATGAAGTCCTTCTTGGCCTCGACTTTCGCGCACCCTTGATGTGGCCGGCAAGCCATTGCGGTTGAAGCCTAGCCATCGTTGCGGACACCGGCTCGAGGTCGGCGAACCCAATTAGTTGTCGATTCGTCACGACTCATTGCCTCATTGCCACGCAACTCGTATTGAATATTCTGAAGCATAATGCAAAATCCTATGGAAGTTCTAAGGTCATGCTTCGTGGTGCGATACTCACGGTGTCGAGGATCGCCACGGTGGAAAGCGTCGATGGAGATCATTTGGTAGAGGCAGAGCAGATCCTCAAAACCGATGGAAATGTCCGTCGTCCTCACGGTGGAAATGTCCCTTTTGTACCTAACATTGAAGTCGACCCGGCGCTCGTTCCCTTTCACTTTGTCAATGTACCATCCATGGGTATCGAGTCCACAAGCCTAAAGTATTCAATTTCGCGAGGAGGCGAAGGGCTTTCCATGTTCATCGCCTTAAAATTATAGGGCTTCTCTGTGGCTTGTCTTGGCTCCTTTTCTCTTCGCTTCTTCTTTGAACACGACAATTCGCACACTGGCACAGGCGTGACAGAGGTTTCGACGATCTGCTCCTCCTCCATTTGCGTCTTGGCTATAGAGTCCGTGAAGAAGAGATTTTAGTTTAATTTAGTTTTAATTTGATGTATTATGCAATGTAAATACAATGAAATGAATTGTGTAAAATAAAATTTCAATAAAATATAAGTCTTCATGTCGGTTGACATAGAGAAAGAACTTTAGAAAGCAGTGAGAGCTTACAATGGGTTACCTCTATGAGACCCTACAATTTTTATTGTGTAAAAAATATGTTTGTTATAGACATCAACTCTTACAATAATATTTACATTATCTATATCTCCTTACTTCATATATTTGGATTGTCTCTTCGTCAGAGATACGACTTTCTTGCTCCCTATCTCCTTGTTCTTTTAGTTCACATTAACACAAAATACTAGGTGGAAAGATCAAGAGCATCGACATTATATCATTATATATGCCCTTAGTAGCTAGAGTAGCAAGAATAGGTGTTAAACATGGTGACTCATATCTAATCTTTGAAGATATGAAAAATGCTCGAGCGAATCCTACCATTTTAGTATAATTTCTACTTCCTTTGGAGGAGGATTAAGGGGCTATACAAACCCACATGGTGATTATGGAGAATCCAAGTAATTAAGAAGCTATACAAACCAACTCATCCAAAGAAAAAATACGCGTATATGTTTCTATGTGCGATGAAGGTTATATGTTCAGGACCGACCAAGTGTGAAGCAAATAAAAGGTAAATATTTAATTGTGGTAGCAAAAGATGAATCGGACATACTTGTCGTCGATTAATCGAGGTAATTTTTAGGATGAATATTAGATTCAATTAGTTGCTTCCACATATGTTGATGAGGAGATATTTGACAAAGGATCTCATAGCGTATGGAACTATTCACTTGTGATTATAAGAACATACCATTATTAAGGTGGAACAATTATATTTGGAGATGTATGATGGAGTACATTGTATTTCCAACATAAAAGAAAAAACTAATATCTGTGAGGTCATTTGAACTTAAGGTTGTGGTGTATCACTTGAGATAGAGCTTATGCGAATTACTTGTAAAGTCACGATAATCATGAAAAGTGTGCAGAGCGATTGAGAATCTGATTTATGGATAAAAGCGAAAGGAAGGACAATAATAGGAGAACTAACAAAAATCCTGATCAGGAGAAGGAAACGTTAGGTACACAAATCTTAATTACAGTTGTGCTGAGTTGCAAAGATGATTGCAAAATCTAGCGTACACAAAAACAAAGATGCAAACTGTTAAAACAAGGAAGACATGAAGGGACCAACCATACGGTACTAGCGGCGGTACACAAAGAAATGGCTCTTTGGTGGATAATTAGAGATTAAGCATGAACACATGCACATTGTAGTGATGTGCATATGCACGTATAGTGGGAGCACTCCCAAGGGAAGGAAAACCAAAAATCTTGAGGTGACTTAGGCGAGTTCTTGGAGAACACGATGACTTTAATAGATAAGAGTCAAGATGAAAATTATTAAGTATGGTGACTCATATAAAGTCTTTTAATATTTGAAAATTTAAGCTAGGTGAATCCTAATAGGACTAGGATTCCTAAATTCTTTTGGATAGTATTTCTACTTCCCTTTAGAGCGGGACTAAGGGGCTACATAAACACATAAGGTGATCATGAAGAACCCAAGCAATCCAAAAACCACAAACTAACTTATCCAAAATAAAAAGGCATATGAGAGGATTAAATGCTAGATTATTCTTTAACACTAGATTTTTGTATAAGGCAAAATCGATGATTCTAAAAGGTTTGAGAGGGTTATAAGCGATAATCCTTGTCACTACTAGAAAGCGATCTTTCATACCGATTCATCGATCCGATTAGCCTGACAGACTAATAGTAACAACAGTCGGTTAGTGGCTACTAAACTAAAAGCATGATTTTTCGCTCACATTAGTCGGTTCGTGCCATGAACCGACGAAGTGTAGCGGGAGCAGTATGCAGGCACATTAGTCGGTTAGTGTTGACAGGGACTAAAACTTTAGTCGGTTAGTGTTCTGAACCGGACTAAAACCTGCCTAATCCGGTTAGTGTTCTGAACCGGTACTAAACTCGTTCAACATACTTTAAAAGGAATGCATATCTAGTCTATTCAATACCGTGGGTGGGTGGGTTGGTAGTGTCCTATGGTGGTATCACGAGGAGGTTGCGAGTTTGAGTCTTGAGTTTGTCATAATTTTTGATATTTTCTACATCGCGAGAGGCATTAGTCGGTTAGAGGCAAGGACTAAAGTCCTGAACCTTTAGTCCCAGATGAATTGTCGGTTTAGCAGGGACTAAAGCCGATCCTGCAGGGATTAAAGCCCATTTGTTAGTAGTGTGTACTATTTTGTGTAGTGCTTTAAAATTTACGGTTGGCTTCACTAAATCTCTCTCTCAACAAGGTTGTTTTAATGTTGTTATTTTGGTTCTCTCAACAAGATTCATTTTCTTGATCTTGAGATCATGCATGCTCATACATCTCCAAAACTTTAATTTAATTAGAGTGCTAATATGCATAAAAAGGGTACAAGAGTGTTGTAACATCCTATTTTTATTTATATTGATTTTATATTGCAATTTATGAATTTTGTGAATTTTGGGAATTTTTGGAATTTATTTGGGATTTAAATAATGTTTTTGAAATAGGCTTCTGCAAATATTATTTAATTATGTGCAAAGTTTACATAATTTTTTGTTAAAAATATTTTATTTAGATCTAAATGTCCCAAAGTATTTTTTGGATTTTTAGATAATTTTTGCTTTTTATTTGGAATTTTAAAATTATTTTAATTGCAAAACCTTTGAAATTCGGGTTTATTTTTGAAATTTGAATACTTAGTTTGGCCCATCTTTCCTATAATGGTGGATCTGATCCATCCTTATTTCCTTAGCTTAGCCCATTGCTTTGGCCCATTTCACGTCGTACAAAGTATCTTGTCAGAGCATGTGGGAATGCCACTATTCTTCATCTCTAGGATGGCCGTGCCTTGGTCATGTCATATAGAAAGCTTCGTGTTTAAACAATAACTTGTTTGGCTTGGTGTGACATTATTCAGCGCCCTTTTCCAAATTTCTATGTCCTTCTTGATGCATTGTTGGAGGCTTGAGTTGTTCATGTTTGGTCTTGTATTTTCTTTGTTTCTTGGGGCAATTTTGGCAGTGCCAAACTTCGGCAGTTGAAGCATGTGGCTCAGTGATAAGAGGTGAATCCTTCTTTGTTGGTCTACTCTGGTTTGCATAGAAGATCCTTTGAATTGTTGAGGCGATTCACCATGGATAAGTCCTCAATTGTAGCTACTACCGGTCAGTGGCTGCAATGGAACCATCAAGCATTAGGAGCTCTAGAATTGAACCTTTGGGTAGCCATTCTTCTTTTGCGGTTCTCTATTTCTGGTGCTTGCCTTCTTGACAAAGTGTCTTGTTGACTAGTTTGTTGGAAGTCGAGTAGTCGTGGGAGATAAGCTAGATAGACAACTCATCATTGAGCCCATACTGTAACAACCCTATTTTTATAAAATATGAAAATGAGATTCTCATGTGCATATAGTACAAGTACTATGATCAGTGTCTGAATGCGTACATATAGGACAATTGGAATCACAACCATATATCATATTATTAAGAAGCTATTCACAATAAGCAAGGTTAAGTACTTTCATATTGACAAGACTTAAGGTGGTATATAAAATGCATAAATCGAGCCATGTCAAAGGAAGCTTCTATGGTTAATTCTCATAAAGCAACATTGAATTTGTAAACTAATTTGTAATTCATAAGCGGAATTTGTAAAAACATGTTAAATGATACAAAAGTAAGTACAACATAAATAATAACTCATAGTCCTTCACAGCGTAAACATTGAATCATCTATTTTTCAACCGTGGATCAAATCTGAAACAATCACCTTCCAACAATGTTTCCAATCCAAACCATTTAGAAAATACCAAAACTTCTAACTATTGCGAGGCACACCAAGAGTCCCTTGCTATGAGAATGGCTAATTGATTAGATCTACACCTTGCGGTGTCTGACCTTACCACAAGTCATGACCTTTTCTTTTTACTCATATTTCACGCATCTTTGAGTGTGGCGGAATGTTCATTACGAAAATATTTAGATTACCTAGGTTAGCTTTGCACGACCGCGGTGACGATAAACCCATACTATGGCGTGAGACTCAAAACATAAATATGATAGATATCCCCATAGCATGGCGTGCAGTTGTGTCGGTAAATATTTGTTCCATAATCACCTCGATGTAGGCGTCCTTTGAGCAATCTATAAGAGAATAGTCCATACTACTCTAGCCTTTCAATGTGCAAAGTTAAATTAAATAACTTAATTGGTTTAAGGTTGTCCTGTACCAGCACTTGTGGTTGTACGAAAATTCTTGTATATAACGTGCACTTAATTTGGTCCTTTAATCCGACACAGACGATAATCTTCTCCCTATACTACGTGCAAGTCCCTTGCATTTCTTGCTATTGCCGTAATCACCCATGTCAAAACCATAGTTTTATTTTGAGTTTTTAACAAAAATACTAGCAACCATCATCATGTCTCAATATCTCCAAGTTTTATCTAATCGGTTGTATCCAATTTGTTCATCCCAAATCTAAAGCATGGCTAAGCATGATTATTAAATTGCATATACCCAAATTGACATTATATATTATCTAACCTTATTCTAGGGTTATCAAGGTTCACATATCAATATTTATCAAGAAAGTTTCATGAGACAAAAGTATATCTACCGATTACCATAATATAGCAAATTCTGAGAAAATAAGCATGTATCAAATAGTTTTATAAACCAAAATGAAAATTAAATACTAGGATCAATATGATCAAAAAGGTGCTTGCTTTGCTTATTTGTTTACGTTAAAGTCGTAGTCACTGCCGATGTTATCGATGATGGAAGTCATGATGTCGGATGCTACACGTGATTCAACGAAAATATAGCAAATAACAAAATTTAATAAGGGCAAAAGAAGACGGACAAAAACCAAATAAATACTTACTACGGAAAGCAGCGTGGTTTAGGGTTTGGGTTAGCGATTTCAAGATCTCACGTTTTTGTTGATTATGTATGTATATACAAACATACATATCGTTAACATCTTTTAGATTGAGCATTATACGAGTTTCTTTTATGTATTATCTATTCTTGTCTTTAAGGGTGTTTTAAAGTTGGTTGCATGATATTTTGCTTTTATCAGAGATGGTTTATAAGCATATGAAGATAGAAGTCTTTTATAAACTTAATTCAAATTAGTTCTTTTTATTATCATGATCTTATCTTTAAGAATATGCTAAGATTAGTTCTACCTATTCGATACTTAATTTATGAGGTTATATATACATATACTTTAAATCCTCATATTTATATATATACTATAAAGATGTATATTTCAGTTGAGGAATTAAGCATAAGATATAGCTTATTTCAATGACTACTGTTGCATCATTTGGGACCTATTTATTCAGGATCTACCTCTTCATGAATCGTGACTTTGCTTTCCATTAAAGATGATCTGAGATATTTTATTTCACAAAGATAAAGCTTATGGTCTTTATCTGGATTAAGTTTATCATGTGATATTTCATTAAAACATTTTAATAATGATAAATTACTCATTCGATACATATTCATCACTTTATACAGCTATTAGATACTTTATATATGCATATATAGATACTACTACTAATTATTATATGCATACACACACACAAACATCTTTTATATTTGGGTCAACTTCCATTCAAGAACAACTTCAAATCAAATTCATTCCTTAAATATTTTAGGCATATTAGGGTAACCTCTTGACATATCGGCATATGAAATCAATACTATTCATTTAGGTTTCTTTTGCACAAATTATACTCTTTTGAATATTGAAAACAACCTTTATAGAAAATGATCCAAACCATGTTGAAATTCAAATACTTTTTATATATTTGGGTTTTTGGAGTATAAGGATATCGTTAAAATTGGTTTCATTCAATTCTAAGTTTAGTTGCACAATTTTATATGTAGCCCATTTTTATGCCTTCGTTTTACATATAAAATTCAAATTTATCCAAAGCCATTTTTCAAAATGTTTTTACATATTCTGAAAATAATTATTTTAGATGAATTTATAATTTTTTCATCTCATTTTGATTAAAAATGTGAAAGTTATAAAAGTTTGAAATCAGCTCGGGTTGTAAAATAAGAAATCGCATTCATTATATGGAGCGTCTTTTCATTTTCACAGCTTATTTAAAATCACGGATGATAACAGTTGGGTCCTCTCTGGTAAGTGAGAGGAGTGGCTCTGCGAGGACATAAGTAGCACAAGGGCCCTTCGATCGAGAGAGCAAACGAGAGGATCTTAGGCATGGCTACTTGGCGAGAGAAAAGTGGTAGGCCCGACCGGTAGTTCCTGAAGAGAGGCGGTCTTTGCAAACCAGTACCTCGGTTTGGTATGGCGGAGGCGGTGTGCCACAGGTCGGCGGTGATGATGGCGTCGATGGAAAAAGAAGAACTAGAGGCTCGTCATTCATTTTCACAGAGAACATCAACAAGATCAGGAAGTCCATTTTACGATAATGAGTTTAGTGGTTGATCGGAAGAGCGGTCCATTGGGCACAGAGTTTGGTGAAGAAGGGCGGTAGTGGTGGCGAGCTCGTTCAGCGATTTTTGAAACCAAGTGAGGTCATTTGATCTCTGTGTTATTGGTGCTATGTTGTGAGTTAATTTGGATATGGCTTAGGGTCTATTTGTTTTAACCGATTTTGGATTACGGCTCTAAGTCGAAGCAAATAACTTTGATTCTAGAATCTGATTCTCACAATCCAACCCATATACATTAGAATCTACAATCCACTTTATATGTGCTTTTGGATTCGAATCAACTTCTCTATAACCACAATCTAGAATCAGCTTTTAGAGAATCCAAAACAAACAAATAGGCCCTTAGTACTCTGTCTCAAATTTTGCTTTTACCCGGGCTTAGGGCTTTGCACGCCATGGAGGATTTGGGGAAAAATTAGAATGTTATGGTGGGGAATGCAAGAGGAAGGAGAGGGAAGTGGTGTGCGGCACATTGCGATCCTGGAACACCTTTTATGGCCAAAGAATCGGTATGGATGAGCACCGAGGGGTGAGAACTTCGAGAAAACTTCGCGATCTTTGCAGAGAGAAGGATGGCGGGGTTACGAGAAAACATGGTGAGGCGAGCGTGGTGATGAAGATGTTGTACGAGAGCCTTGGAGGTGTCTAGTAAGTAAATTTTGAGAATTTTTCTAGGAGATGGCTGGATAATTATCCTCATCTGTAAAATTTCAGCCAAAAACATGATATCTGAAATTTATAAAATTCGACAAGCTACTATGCACAAATTTTAGTTTTCCATTTTAAAATTTTTTGGAGATCTATATCTCATCAATAATTTCTAAAACTTTTCATAAGAGTTCCTTGAAGCCACATAATCCTTTAGTAAAATTTTTAGATTGAAATATTTTGTATTTAATTTATAAAAATTCTAACATTTTGAATCTTGGATTTTTCATCTTTTCTATTTTAGAATTTCTAAAAACAACAAAATAACTTATTAATTTTTATATTTTTTTTATTTATGTATCTATCCATCCAAAGATAATATAAAATTTTCAGGTCTAGGTAATGTTGCAATATTTTATTTAATTACGACACTATTCTTGTTGTTAGTTAATTCACCTTTCATTTCATATTTATTTACTTTGATATGACTTTTAAATTCAGAATTATATCTCTGAATATTTTCTAAGTTTGAATATAATTTTATTTATTTTATTGTTGTAAGATTTTTACTCTTTTCTTTATCTATTACTTATGTTTTAGCACAATATGACATTTCAATTGAAAATCTTGATTTAAAATAAATTTTTAATTATATTTTCAAATTTTCATTTTATTATTTTTAAATTTTGGGATATTACACCTCGAGAATCTCTCTTGCTTAGCCTCATCTGTGGCCCGTCTTCTAGCGCATCGTGCTAATTGGGTTGAACCTATCTGAATACTTAGTGGTGGTATGACCACCTTAGTAGACTATGGAATTCCTTCTTCTTCAAGGAGATAGTACCGGAGGTATATGAGCTTGTCGAAAAGCCTAAATAAACTCATCCCAAGTGTTGGCCTAATTATTCTAGTGGGTGATCTGGAAGTTGTCCCACCATTAAAAGCGGTCCATTAAGGTTTGGTGGGCAAAGAAGTCTCTCTCGGTCCTGCATTGGACAATATCTAGTTTCTTTTCAACTCTCAGGCAATCATCGGCATCCATTGGCTCGGTGCTACTAGAAAAAGTCAGAGGTTTGGTCCTCA
>JAYEVE010000672.1:0-29116 GCA_036346375.1 Guadua angustifolia
AATTGGGATTTAGTTAATCTGTTCAATTGAACTATACCCTACCTTGTCATTTGTTTGCCATGAATAATTGTCACCTTAGATTGGTTTATTATTAATTGTTTAATATTAATAATCAACATAGGTTGGTTAGACTGTGTTAATATGCTTAGCCATGCCACATACATCATATGTCTTTTGAGATACAAAAAGCTAATTTTGACTAATCAAATATGGAACATGATTATGATTTGGTGTGTTAGGTGTTGTTATACAATGGTGTTGAATTGTAGTGACGAGGATGTCATGTAACGATGTTGACTTGTTGATGGCACGTGGTACTTGGTAATCAACTGGGGCGGTAATCAGGTAATCATTTAGATTGGGCCAATTGGCATGGGTCATTGTGCCTGCCAAGGTGGGTCGAAGGGCAGAGGAGATGTGGAAGTCTTGCCCGAATCATTTTAAGAACTTAACCTTTCAAAACTTTGACCCGAGTCAAACATGCAATCACTTGTCCGAAATGGGATGGACCTAACTAATTAATTTGTAATGTCTTAACTTTTGTACTACCAGTGATAGTGTGAGGTTTACCTTTTTATGAACTCACATGGCACAAAGAGCGGGCAGTACTGGGTTAAGTCAGAGCATTGTAAAGACTTTGTCATGACCTCTTGGCCGATCGCCAGAGGAAGCTGAAATTAAATGCTAAAGGAGAGGATCATGTCGCATGGGTAAAGCGTATAACCTCTACAGAATGTAAAATCTATTCGGATAGTCGTGCTTGTGGTATTGAGTAATGCTCAAGAATTACAGTTAAGGGCTAGATTTTATATACTGAAAGCTTGGGTTGGAATGGTAGGTTGCCGTTGGAAAGTTGGAAATTGATTAGGACTAGATGCCATGTTTACTTGAAAAATACTGAAAGTTATTATTTACTATATTTTTTTACTATCTTTTCAATCTACTTACTGTATTCATTTACAAATGTTGTTTTACTACAAAATAACCCTATTAGCCATTCCATTAGAATAAGCCTTCACTACAACAGGAACACCCCTTTAACAACGGATACATAGCAACACATGATTTTATGCGTTGCAAGTAAGAAGGTGGCAACGCTTGCAAACCGTTGCAAGCATCATCCGTAGAGCTAAGCAACCACTAGCAACGTTTATCAAGTATTGCAAGAATCATCTGTAGATCCCTTTATTTTTTGCTAGCTCTGTAGACCTTTTTTTTCAACCGGCATGAATCCTTTGTTTCCCGTGTGCAGCAAAATTATTGTAATAGAAAGCAGAGCGAGTTGGGCTCGAACCCATGACCTATTGCTGAATGGTGCAACGCACTAACCAACCAGGCTGCGAACCGTTTGCGTTTAGGATGTTAAGGGCTTCTCTAATAGCTTCCCCATCGGCTTCTCTACCCATGCAAATGAGAAACACAGCGTGAAATTTCTCCTCCAATAGCTTCCCCATCCCGCCATTGTCTCGTAGAACCTTGGGCGGCGCCCTGCGCCCGCGAGACCCCACAGAGGCCAAATCCGCGAATCGAACCCGAGCCGAGCCGATCGCCGCGTTGCTCGAGACTCGCTCATCCGCTGGCGTCTGCTGCGGCAAGACGCGGCGGAGGCGTTCGCGGCGGCTGCGGCGGAGGCGAGAGGGACGAGGCTCTCCATCGCCGACTTCTTCACGCGCCAGGCGATTCGGCCTCCGCCACCTCGCCCGGGCTTGGCTCCCCGTCCCCACCGTCTCTTGCTCACAAACCTTCTCTAAAAGCACGCCATGCCTCTAGGCTTTCTCGCGTCGAGCACTGCTCGGATGCGTGCAGGATGGCTCACGAGGTGCAGACGCGCTCGAGGCCCTCCGCTCGCGTCTAGGGTTCGTCCGCAGAGCTCGCATCCTCATCCGCTCGCCTCCCGGGTCGCCTCCGCCCGCTCGCCTCCCCGGTCGCCTCCCTCCGGTAGCCTCCTCCTCCTCGGTAGCTCTCTCCCTCTTCGAAAAACTACCTGCTTTGTTATCTGCAAGATATAGCTAGCCACACAACACATTCGTAAGTTTGGTGACAAATCGACTTCTTAATTAATCTCTGACTAGCTAGCTCCATGGTGATAACTAGTCTCTCTTGCTCTTTTAATTTTCTCTGTCTGTGATCCCAAACTTGGTTTCAAGCGGACCCAAAGCGCACTAATTAGCTATATATTTCGGACATCATGAAGATACTAGTCTCACAGATCAATATCCTAAGTATACCCAACCCAGATATGTTATGTAGGCGTACATATACATGCCTAGTTGGGATAGTGGATTGTGCTTTCACCGATGTGTGATGGATGAACTCAGATTCGATCAAATTTTTATGTTGTGCACATTCTCAATAAACGCAGTATGTATTTACCTACAAATTAGTAGAACATAGAAGTTTAGTGCGAGTGTGAAGTGAAATGTGAACTATGAAATTCTCAAGATTTAATCACCATGGTTCATCATTTTCAGTTTAAGTTTGCTAATCACATGGGTAAAAGATTCCCTTATGCCTATGCACACGTCGCTGATGTGATCACTAGCTAGAAGCAAGGTTGTGATACTCTTGTGATACAAGAAGCTAATTTTTCTTTAATCACTAGCAAGTACCAACCGCATGTTTAATCGGTCGTAATAACCGGAAGGGGTATCTCGATTTTCGAATATAACCGCATACTCTGCTCGGTTTGCTAGCTCTTGATCTGAATATTTATGCTTGACTTGGTTGGTATCTTTATTCTCGTTTTGAATTTTGATTTGCATTTAATGGTTGTGGCGCTTGTATTTTCCTTTGTCTGCTTAGAACTTTAGATATCGGTTGGATTGGACCTCCTTTGAAGTATTCAATAGCAAATGTGAGTTTCTTTTGTTATTTTTAGAGTTAAACTAAATTGTGTTACTACTGACTTGAAGTTCAGCGCCATCATAATTAGATTATAACTACGGGTATTATTCATCCAAGATATTGTTACCATTTGTTGGATCAGAAAGAGAAGGGTAAGGGATTGTTGTTGGAGACGAGGCGAAAGTCCTATAGTATGGCCTTCAACTTGTGTATGATTTTTCCGATCTCCATAAGATTTATTCCTCCTTAACATTGCATCATATTAAAGTATTCAATTTCATTTGTAGATTGAGAAGATAAATAGTTGAAAAAATCGGTGACATGTTGGTGAGATGGAGAATGGAGGCACGCCACACGTTGGACCGAGATGGAGAATAGCGACTGGTGGCATTCCAAGATGGCCGGTGTTTATATATATTTTTCATTACAATATTTGTTACGAACAAAATTATGTCTGCACTTATGAGGATGTTACTCAACGTAATGCAACAATTTATTTATAATACACAACAATGTTTGCTTATTTGCCATGTGTGGGTCCATAATGGTCTTCAAATTTCCAATTCCATTGCATATGCGTTTTAACTATAATTGGCGCCAAATTATATTATTTAATAATATTTTTCATCGCTTGGTTTATTTCTTGCAATGCATATAAGCGTTGCCACAATTCAAATCTATATGTTGCAACAGAGCTGAAGTCATTCGTCCATAGGTAGTACCAACATATGTAAGCGTCAGCGTAACCACTCAATATCCGTTCTTCGCTTAGCAGCGGTTAATTCTAGGCCTTACTAATGCATATATAAGTGTTGCAATAGACCCTAGCAACGCAAAGCATAGGCAACGCATAATAATGCGTTGGTATAGACCCTAGCAACGCATATACGGACTTTTAGCAACGCATATATGCGTTGCAAAAAGGGGCGTCCTTTTGTAGTGCTTGCATATAATTATGTTAAAATTGCATTCTATGTACAAATTGTTGAGTACTTTAAGTACTCATCCTTGCCAACAATATCACCAGTTGAGAAGTCTACACCAGCTTTGGAGGAGGAGTATTAGGAGGATGCGAGTCTTGTCAGTTACCTATAGTAAACTGAAGGATCATTTATGTCTTTCTATTCCGTTGCAATGTCTTAGCTTAATATTCTTAAGTCTAGCCCTGTGTGGCTTATTAATGTAAGTTGATCATAAGGTCATCCAAAAAGTTATATTTAATATATGGAGTCTTTATTTATGTTTTCGCTATGTATGATTGTGATATTTATCTATGTTGAAGCCTGTGTGCACTAGTATGATCCTAGACTAGTGCAATATACACAGAAGGTCTGGATTTGCATATTCGAGCCCTAAAAATCTATCAACATAAAATTGTTTTGTAGTGGTATCAAGTAAATGATGGTAGATATTAATATAGAGTTGGTGGATCTTTATATCTACTAATTGGAGGCTCTTCTAGAAACCACCACATTAATCCTAGGATAGGAGAAAGTTAGAAATTCCCACCTTAATTAGAGAAAAATGAAAAATCTAGATTTCTTTGATTAATCAAAAAAAGAAAAGATGTAAACCGTAGATCGTATTATGTGTATGACTTATAACGGCTGTGATAGATACATGTATGTAGTATCATGGATACAAATTTCAATGAATTTTCACTAAAATTTTAGATCTCAGGCCACCACAAAATCCAAATTATCAGTTGGATAAAAAAATTTAAAAATTGCTACAATAATTTTGTTTTTGGGCAAAATTTCATGATTTTTGGCCGGTTTTTGAACTTTTAGGGCTAGATTTGACTAGATTTGGTCCAATAACCTTTAAGTAAGTCATCTTCTATGAAAATTTGTTGAAAAACCGAATTTTTGAGACATTTTAAAATTTTGGTAGAAACACTGTCAGATTTTTAAAAAATTGTACAAGCTTTATAATGATCTAAGAATTTTATGGTACTATATTTGGTAGTGTTGGATCATACAAAAAAATTGTGAAAATAATAGAACTTTTTTGTTTTCGTTAAAAAATCAAAAACTGAATTAACATAATTAGGACAATAACTTTGTCAGAATTTTATAAGTTTTTTCGAGTGTGATCATAATCTAAAATTTTTACAAGAGATTAAGAATTGCCTCAGTACCATTCTATAAAATTTTCAAAAAAAATTTAACTTTTTTTGTTTGGTCAATCAAATCTATGTAAGCATTGAACTTCATTTCTTATATTATATTTCAAAAATCAAAAAGAGAAAGAACATAAATGGTATTGTTCCTTGTAAGAATTTTACAAATTAACTGGAGTGTGATCATATTTCAAAATTTTAATGAGATCTTAAGAATTTCATTATCACCCTTCTGTAAAATTTCTAAAAATTTTAAACCTTTTTTCATTGCTAAAGCAAATCTATGTATAGATCATGAGGCTTTTATCGGGATGTAGCACTGTCAGAATTTTTAAAAATTATTTAAGCATGATAATCATATAAAAATTTTACATAAATATTAATTTTATATACAAACCATAAAAAAATTCCTCGACATCGTTTATCGGTTTGGAGTCCTGAACTCAATCATCACTGATAACGGAACGCAGTTCACGGGGAAAGAATTCCTCGAGTTCTGCGACGACTTCAACATCTGCGTCGACTGGGCTGCCGTGGCCCATCCACGGACCAATGGCCAGGTCGAGCGGGCAAACGGCATGATCCTCCAAGGGCTCAAGCCGCGAATCTTCACCGATGAAGAAATTCGCGGGCGATGGGCGGCGAGCCGCCTCCGTTCTCTGAGTCTGCGGACCACACCGACCCGGTCGACCAGGTTTACACCATTCTTCCTGGTGTTCGGTGCCGAAGCCGTCCTGCCAACCGACCTAGAATACAACGCCCCAAGACTATAAGCCTTCGACGAGACACGAGGGCTCGACGCGCAACAAGACGCCATCGACCAACTCGACGAAGCGCGCGATGTGGCCGTTCTACGGTTGGCCAAGTACCAGTAGACGCTGCGACGCTAACATAGTCGTCAGGTCCGCGGAAGGTCCTTCAACGTTGGCGACCTGGTTCTGCGCCAGGTTCAGTCTAACATTGGCAGGCACAAGCTGTCCCCTCCGTGGGAAGGGCCATTCACCGTCGTGGAGGTCCTCCGACCCGGCACCTTTCGACTCAGAGACGCCGATGTCAACATTGTATCCAACGCCTAGAACATTAAGAAGTTAAGGAGATTCTATCCCTAAATTTCATCTTTATCCTCGCGTTTCCATCGAATCCCCCGAGCTCGAAGCACTGCGTGCCGACCGCATCCTGGTCCTCACGCGCGACTCGGGGGCTACTTGTTTGCATGCTTAAGCCAGCACCTTGACCGACCATCGGATCCCTCGCGAGCGGTAACCCACTCGACCCAAGTGCTACGGCCTACGCCCCAGCGGCTACGGTTGCGAAGTAGTGCTTTGCGGAAGAGGAAAGTGCCAATGCGGGGCGATCCATGGTCGATCCGGGACGCGTCTTTGGGCTGCTAAGTCCCTTGCTATTTTCGCATTTTCCTCAAAGTGTTAGCGCTCAGACCTACGCTCTAGCAACCCCAGTGGTTCCTAAGAGCTATGGTTGTTCGGCGAGTGCTCATCACAAGAAATGCCAAATATCAAGCAAAGTCCCAGCCGCCTGGAGGGCTCTCACTCAAAGGCGTCGTCGTCAGAGCTGTCATTGCTCACGACGACTGCTCCTAGCCCTGCCACAATCTCCACCGCCGGCCGCACTCTGGCCCACACCTGGTTTGCGTCGCCTTCGACCCCGGCAACGGTCGCGATCGGGTCGAAGGAGGCGTCGCGGCTGGCACAGCAGGCCAGCACGTACTCCGCCACGTCGATGGTGATTTCCCGCCCCTCGCGAGCGGAACGTTCGCACAAGGCGCGGGGCAGGTCGGCCAGGGCATCGGCCGCCTGGGTGAGGCCGAAGGTGTACTGCGACACAGTACGCTCCAACGGCTCTTGCAGCCTCACCCCCAACGGCCTCAAGCTCCTGGCCATGCTCTTGAAGGCCGGGCCGAGCATGGACATGAGGTTATCGCGCGTGGTCTAGCGCTCCTCATGCATCTTGGCCAGCTCTTCCTCAGCGGCCTCGGCCTGAACCCGCTGTGCCAGCGCCTCCTCGTGCGTCTTGGCGAGCTCTTCCTCGGCAGCCCTGGCCAGAGCCCGCTGCGCCAGCGCTTCCTCGCGTGTTTTGGCAAGCTCCTCCTTAGTGGCTCGGACCCGAGCCCGCTGCCACGACACCTCCGCCTCCTGGGCGGTGGTCGCCGCGGCTTGGAGGCGCAGGGAAGCCTCCATCAGCACCACCATGGGCGTGCCCGGGCCCCCGTCGCCGAGGGACCGCCCGGGGCGGTCGGGAGAGCGTCGGAGGCGGCTCCGGCGGCGTCCGCCTCCCCCACCAAGGAGGCCATCGGGGGCGTAGCCGGCGGCTGGCCTGAACTCGAACCAGAAGTGCTGGAATGAAGAGGAAAAAGCTCAGCGTCAACAAAAAGAAACCAAGGCCATCACGAGGCCAAGCGAAGGAAACTGACTCCGGAAGAGGGTTCCTAATGCGGAAGACTAACGAGGGCAGAGCAATCCTGCCCCTCGTCACGGCAGTAGAGGACCCGGCGTCGGCGTGGGGCCTCTTGGTGTCGGAGCCTCGCGGGCCTGCCGCCGCCTCCCTCTCGCCAGCCCTCCGGTCATCACCGCCGCTCGCCTTCTGGTGTTCTAAATGCAAAGAACCTCTCCCTCTCGCGCTACAGAAGGGTGCAGAGAGGCAGAGAGGCAAGGGCAAATGGCTGGGCGTGGCCGCTCTCATGCCCCCCATGCCGTATTTATAGAGGCGGGGTGGAGCGGTCCAAGCGGGCGCCGTGTCGGGCAGGGCGCCGCACACGCATTAACTCCACGCACAGCAGGGGGCGGAAGGACACCGCTTCGAGCCAAATGCTGCGCGACTCTTTGATTTCGACTCCTGGGCCAAACGACCGCACCGACATAACGAAGGAGGGCCTGGGCGGGCCGCGGCCGCCCCGAGGTGGCAGTGGGCCCATTAGCTCAATCGCCCCGGCGGAAGACTGAGCGAGGGGCCCAACAGCCGCGACCTCCCCGACGCTCGGGATAAAAAGTTAAGGCGATTCTACCCCTAAAACTTTTCCTCGTTCCCGCACAAGTCTTCTATCCCTCCGAGTTCAAGCGATGCGTGGCGACCACAGCTTGGACCCCACGCACCGCTCGGGGGCTACAGGTTCACACACTCACACGGGTTGGTGACCCGACTGGCTATTTGGTTCCCCCTAGCGATAACCCTCTCAACCCAAGTGCTATGGCCTATACCCTAGCGGCTACAGTTTCAAAGTAGTGCTTCGCGGTAGAAGGAAGTGCCCGTGCGGTGCGATCCGTAGTTGGTCGGGAACACTCCTTTCCCGCGCAAGTGCAGATGAACAATTTATACTTATGTTCCTACACTCACACGGGCCGGTGACCCGGCTAACTATTCGGTTCTCCCTAGCGGTAACCCTCTCGATCCAAGTGCTACGGCCTATGCCCCAGCAGCAACGGTTACGAGGTAGTGCTTTGCGGAAGAAGGAAGTGCTCATGCGGTACGATCCATGGCTGGTCAGGAACACTCCTTTTCCACGCCGAGTGCAAGCGAACGCCTCATTCCTTAGGTCCCTGTTTTTTCTTTGAGCTTTCCTTAAAGGTGTGAGCATACCGACCTACGCTTGTACAACCCCCGCGGTTTCTAAAGCTATGATCGTCAAATGTTTATCACCCCTGGGAAGTGCGAAGGATAAAGTCGGACCTACGGAATGGCCCGACTGGCCAAAACGCTAAAACAAGCTTCAGTTCATTACATGACGAAGTTATTGCATTACAAAAAGCAAAATATCTAACTTTCTTTCCGCTCCCGGTGGAGGATGCTCCGTGGCGATATCCGGCCAGCGATCACTAACTCGCCTAGTTCCAGCGTTAAACCAGCCTTACTAACTGTCGTGCCCCGAATTTGCAAATCCGGACACTCTGGGTATTTTGCACTAGTCCAGGATCGCGCTAGTGCACACAGGCTAAACAGGGTTAAAGCATCACATCATACACAGCGGAATAATAAATAAGTACTTCAAGCATGTATATAAACGAGTTGTACGACCTTATGGTCCCTTACAATAGGTTGCCACGCAAGGCTTACAATAATCAGAGTAAACAGTTCAACAACGGAAATTAAACATCTTGGTGATCCATCTTCGCCACAGACGCCCTGATAGAGGCTTGCTCCCTAGCTATCTGGCTCTTCGACGAACTCCTCCTCATATGCTGGTGTAGTCTCTTCTTCTGGTAAATTTTATCCGCAAGGGTGAGTACACACCGTACTCAACAAGTCATGCACAGAATGCAGTGCTATTACTACATGCATGGCTTGTTACAAAGGAATGGCTCTACTGGTTATTTTGCTTTTGCATCAATACTTTGAATTAATATTTACTTAGATTGAAAGCATCAAAATCATATAACAATTATATTTCTAAAATTGTTTTCCACATAATTTTGGACACACAGTCCCTAATCAATTTTCTTCATCAACTTTGGCACACAGCCTTCCACCCTGTTTTATTTTCAAAACACTACCCCTTGATTGTAATTCCCGTGCATTGTCCAGTACCATGGACTCGGCTATTCGAACAGTTTTAACACTTTGCAGAGGTTGTACACTTTACCCACAAGATACAGTCGCACACCACACAGGTGTTTGACCGTAACAAAGCCTTTCAGAGACCTCTATCTCAACCTAAGAACCTCTCCGTGTTGCCTCCACTATCACTTCCCTCACACAGAGCCGAAGTATAGTGCCGACGATCAACGTTGGATAGTGTACCAAGCCGTAGCACAGGCACGCTCCCCCGTGTAACTGCCACCCCAAGATATCAAAGGTAAGACATCAGAATCCTACTAAACTAGGTCTTCCCATTCAGACATGTGGTTGTACGAGAGACTCAGGTCAAAGGCTTGCAAGGTAAGGTCCTTAACTGACCAAGGCAAGACATTCTTCTCTCACATTTTGGCACACAGCCCTCACAACACTCAACCCACCCCCAATTGCCACACAGGCCCACCTGGCACAAAGCCTCGGTCCACTTGCCCCAGTCTAAATCAATTCCACCCCAGGTTATTAACAGTGCAACACATGCCCGTAATTATCCTTCATGTAGAACCACACAGGTCTCTACATTCCAACATCATTACCAACAAGATTCCACCTTTTTTCGAAAAGCATTCACTATTTCTTTAATCAGTATTGCTTTTATAATCCAAACAAAATTGTTCACGTCATAAGCGTGGCTAAGCAACTATTCACGGTTTAGCCTCCCGTGTTGGCACAATATTATCAACCAACTAATATTACCAATCCTAGGTTATTGAAGGAATCATGGCATACAAATATTATTAACAAGGAGGCAATAACAATTAGGTTAACTAACTAATTCACCCAAAATATTTAAGTCATTTTTAATTGAATTAGCATGCATAGTTTGAAACAAGATACATTTTCAAAATTTAGGAGCAACATGGTCAAAGCATAACTTGCCTTCAAAAAGTTGCTGGTCTTGATCCAAAGTTGGTTCTTGTGCTGGAAATCCCCCCTCGAAACTCTCCGCCAAATCAACGTCTACTCAAAAAAATTATACACACAATAAATATATTTTACAGAGAACAAAATCAACTCTAAAAATTCAATAAAATTCACCAATAAATAGATCTTGATTTTAGAAATTTTTAGAAATTGGAATCACTCAAATCGGAGTTAAAGCGCAAAAGTTATAGCCATTTGAAGTTTTAAAATAAATCAAAAAGAATAAACCGAATTTCTTTATTTATTTCTATACGGAAAATTCGGCAATTATGACGTCAGCATGGCTAATAATGACGTCAGCACCGAAACCATTTTCGGCCGAATATTTTTATTAAATAAAATCGAATTATTACGTCAGCATGACGTCAGCATCTACTGTGCCAGCACTGACAAGTGGGTCCCACTGATGATGTCATCCTCGGACACGTGGCATGATCTCGTCGTGACACGTGTCGATGAACTATCAACCGAGGGCTTGATTTAACCTCAACCGTCCGATTAAAAATGGACGGCTGGATTTATCCCGACGCTTTGGCTCAGGTTATTCCGGAGCTGACACGTGGCACAATCACAACCACTGGATCAAGGTCTAACGGCGAAGGCCAAATCGAATAACGACTCAGCTGACCCGGTCAAACGTCAAGATTCGTGCGCTTGCCACGCGTCTCAATCTGAACCGTGCGATGAAATCAACGGCCGAGATTGCACCAACACTTCGAATCGCTACTGCGGTGCTGACACGTGGCATCATTTCAACCAACAGATCAAAATCGAATGGCGGGCATTGACCGAGTGACGTTGACAGCAACGGCGGCTCTGTCGCCTCGGTTCCCATGTGACACGCGTCGTCTCAGGATTGGCCCGGCGCGCGGCACAATCCACACCGTAAATTCAAAAACCGACGGCTCGGATTGGATCTAACATACGCGGCGTGACTGGCGTCGTGGCTACCCCGGTGCGCGATGCGTGGATGCATCCGCACCACACATCCAAGATCCAACGGTCTAGATCTAATCAATCCTACGCTAATAACACAGATCTAACGGCTATGGTTATCTAGTCTACGTGGCTACACAGGAATCATACGATCAAGATCTAACGGTGGATAATTGAAGATGAAGTTTACTGTACCATGGCTACGTGGCTAGATCTAGGCCGCATATCTAAAATCCAACGGCTAACATCTACTTGGTTATGAGCACACGTGGCCGATCCCGCTACGGGCACGTGGCACTATCCTAGCCATTTATTTCAAATCTACGGTTACGGTTTAAAGATGAGGCTTACTATTGAACGGTGACGTGGATGAATCGGAGGCGCGCGCGATCGAGCAACGATCAGAGACGTCACGGCGGCGTGGCAAGTAAAGGTGGCTGGAGAGGAAGAAGACGACGGCGGTGTGGGCGCTCTGGTGTTGCTCCGGCGACACGGCTTGGCTCCACGGGTGCGGCTCGTCGCGAGGATTACCCCGGTGGTCACGACGACGACGGAGAGTGACCAACGGCGACGCAAACAAGGGACGGAGTGATCTCGGAACTCCAGCGAGCTCGTGCGGCTAAACGATGGCGAGAGAGACGGTGTGGGTTGGGGCAAATGACGCGCAGAGCAAAGGGGAATCCGGCGAGGTGACCAATGGGCTTTATAGCCTCGGCGTGCGTGCCCAAATGGCGTTTAAACGCGACGGTTTCCCTCGGCAGTGGCGGCGGCGGTGGCGTTACTGGGAGACGAAATGAAGCAACGTGGCGCTAATCCGACCATCCACGCGACGAAGATCCGACGGCCGAGGCATCGAAACGGCACGGTTAAATCTCAGCCGTAGGATGAAGATCCAACGATTGACAATCGGCGGCTTTAGGGTTTCCGACCGAGCGGGCCGTGACGCGCACAGTAATGGGCTCGGCCCATTACTGTTCATCGGATTTTTATTGATTTGCGAATAAAAATAATTCCAAAAATTCATTTAAATTATTTGAGGCTTCTAAAATATCAAAAAAATTCTGGAAAAATTCTAGAATATATTTTAGGACATTTTGAACTCAAATAAAATATTTCCATTTATATTTTATTAAAAAATTAATTTCCAAAGAAAGGTCTATTTCCAAAAATCCATTTAATTCCAAATAAATTCTGAAAATTCTCAAAAATTCAGAATAAGTTATAAAATTCAAAATAGCCAAATTTTGGGATGTTACACTAACTCGCCTAGCTCCGGCGTAAAACAAGCCATACTAATACGTCCAGCTACGACGTAAAACGAGCACTCGGGAACCAGAACCTCGCTGAGGCATCTGGGCGTCCCTGCCGACCAAGGCCGCGTCCAGCTACGACGTAAAACGAGCACTCGGGAATCAGAACCTCGCTGAGGCATCTGGGCATCCCTGCCGACCAAGGCCGCGTCCAGCTACGACGTAAAACGAGCACTCGGGAATCAGAACCTCGCCGAGGCATCGGGCATCCTCGCGACCAAGGGCGGCGTCGGTGCGGACGTAAAACAAGCACCCGGAAATCGGAACCTTGCCGAGGCATCTGGACATCCCTGCCGACCAAGGCCGCGTCCAGCTACGACGTAAAACGAGCACTCGGGAACCAGAACCTCGCTAAGGCATCTGGGCATCCCTGCTGACCAAGGCCGCGTCCATCTACGACGTAAAACAAGCACCCGGGAACCAGAACCTCGCTGGCGTCTGGGCGTCCCTGCCGACCAAGGCCGCATCCAGCTACGACGTAAAACGAGCACTCGGATACCCAAACCTTATCTAGGGCATCCGGGTGTCGGCCAGTAACCCTCGACCGGCTCTTGACCGCTCGTTAGGCTACACTGCCGGTGCTTCAAGACACCGGTCTAAACCGGCCGACCATGTCGGTCGGGCTCCACCAGCTAAAGCAGCCTTCCGATCTATTCGGGGGCTCAGGACCAACTGAGTCCACTCAACTCACCCGGTCGGATTTCCGCCGACCGAAGTAACCCCCTGTCGAGGTTTGTTACCGACAATAATTAAAAGGGGGCTAGGCGTTGGATCGGGAACTCGATGGTAGCACAAGACACGGGAATTATACAGGTTCGGGCTCTCACGGTGGAGATAATACCCTAGTCTTGTGCTCTAGGATTATGATTGGCTAACTTATTTGCTGATGATCTTGTTTGATCTTATGTCTCCCCGCCCCTCCCTTTATATAGCAGAGGAGGGCGGTTTACAAAAAAGAGTCCCACTCGGATACGAGATTGTATCTCTTTCCTTATCCGTTATACATGATAGCGGCTAGGATTACAATTGTATCCTCCCTAAGCAGGGTTGGTTTCCATCTTCGGGGTTTCCTTGCTGCGCATGGCGGCCTGCCTCCTGGGCAATATCCATCTTCATGTAGTCGGCTTGGCCCATCCCTCTTGGGTGGTCCTCACGGCTTGCCATGCAGATACCCAAGGCCTATATACTCCACACCCCCCGACCAGCCCTCGACCGCTCAGGGCTACACCACCGGGTCTTCACAAGACCTGGTCGAGACCGGCCGACCAAGGCGGCCACCCGAAGGACCCGCTGCTTCGTTACGTGGCGCCATGGCTAAGATCCAAGAGATCGCATGTACAAGGAAGCACTCGACGGACAAAGACTGATGGCATTTATATGGCACGCAAGTTACATATAACTGCTACTCGCGGCACAACGATCAAGACCGTCAAAATAGCGCAACAAATCTAAGCGCGCGCGCGTCAAACCGCCTTGATAAGGGCATCCCTAGCCTTGACAAGCTTCGGGACAGCGTCGATCAGCGCATCGACGGCGGCAACATCGCGGGCGGCGGCATCTTGCTCGGCCCATTCGACCTGGGCGCCGGCGGGTCGTCATCTCCGAAGCCGAATACCAAGGTTCCATTCTTGGAAGAAGCCATGAGAGAAGCCAAGTGTCGCAAAGCGGTCAGAAATTCGAAAGGCGAATGACTCCTCCAACTCCAGCAACCGTACCACTCTTATATATGCTCAAGGCGCAGAAGCCGAGCGGTTTCCAATAAAGGAGGGCGTCAGAAGCCGAAGCGTCGCCATGCATGCGAAGAGATTGTGCCACGAAGGTGATGGGCCCATCCGGGAACGCACGCGTTCCAGGACGGCCCCGGGGGCTACTGACGAATACTTATACCAGGGGTACCCCACAGCAAAGTATACATCTATTTCAAGATCATCTTTCTCTCAGTCGTACGGACATGGCGGCAAAGAAGATGGCGGCGATCTGAAGTCTTTGGAGAGGGTATTACCGCTTTGAGATGGGATCTAGGCCTCGAGGGCCACAAGGATCCCTCGGCCTCGATCTAGCCCACGAGGCGGTGACCAGGACCCCGGGTTAGAGCGCCCGCGGGCTCCGACCAGCCCCCAGGTCGGACGCCCCATGAGCTCCAACCTGGCCTCGGGTTGGATCCCTAACAAGCTTTGACTCAACGACCTCCGCCACGTCACCAGTCGGCCTCAAGCCGGTCACCTGCCCCGTGGACACGACGGCCATGCTGGGGTAGGTGGCTCCTTCCCAAGGTGGTCAGGGGGCCGCTAAGTCAAGCGCTGGTCCCTTCACCCCGTCAGACACAGTGGAGAGACACGCTCCCCCGAGGCAAAGCAGCAGAAAGAAGACTGAAGACGTCGGCATCGACAGGCGCCAGAGGGCGCGCGCCCTTCCCGACGGAACGCCGCTTGCCGTGTCTACCAACCCAGGCGTGGGATGAGCAGGGACCCGTCAATCGACAGTCACTAGGATGGAAGACCGGGACTCCCGGGCGTAGCGTACCCCTACCTTTTTTCTCTGAACTCTCGTGTAACCTGCCCCCTTCGCCTATATAAAGGGAGGCAGGGTCCCCAGGGAAGGGCACTTCACATTCGACTCATATTCGCATCCGACCTAGGCAAACACATCCGACCTAGAGCAAGTCAAACATACAGACGAACACCCCCAAGCTCCCTCACTCGGCCGAGTGCTAAGGGCCTGTCCTTAGCCCTCGCTTGTAATCCCTTGTTGTCCACTGCGCCCTGAGCAATAAAAACCACCACCACGAACTGGACGTAAGGATATTCGGCCCGAACCAGTATACATCTAGGGCTCCCTGAGTCAACCATCAAGGAGAGGGAACGCGTGGCCCCTTGACTCACAAATTTACTTGCCGGTTATACGAAACACCGACAAGAAGACATGTGAACTGAACTCTAACCGAGCGATGAAAAGTAGAGTCCGATTGGGTGGGGTATGTATCTGCTATGAAGGGAACATGCCTTGGAGGATCGTCGACGACAAGCATGACTCGAACACGAGTGCATGCACTGTACCACCATATGTAGTCGTCATACGTCACGTGGTCGTATGGCGCAGTATCCTCGTGGACATCCTCCAACATATGCACCCACTGCTCAGCGTAAGATAGCATGTGTGCTGCTCAGCCCCCACATCCCATGACGCCCTTTCATGTGTGCATACAAAAAAGATTCACAAGTTGACCTCATTAGTAAGGACATACAATGTACGCTGCAATGGACAATGAAGTAAAGTAGAGCTCACATGTGGATGGTCCGCGGGATGATGTCACTAGTGGGCAACAGGAATTGTTGCCAAAGCCTGAATTGCCGCATCACACATTGAACGGTGTAGGTTTCGATGAACACATTGTACACTAGGTGACTACAAGTGAGCCAAAAGGCGGTGTCATTGGTGCATTGAGGGGATAGGCCCAGGGGAGCTCGCATCATGACAATCTCCGGGATGTATGACCTCCAGATGAAACGATCATCTGTGAGGTGGTCAAACATCGCGGCGTACTTGGGGTACAAGATGTGCGACGTAACTGGGGTGAAAGTCGGCTACAAAAGCAGCAGAACAGGTGAAGATTAGTGCATAACATGGCAAAATGTTGTACAATTAATGACTAAGGTAGATCACTTACCCATCAACGACACCACAATGTCCCTACAGTAGGACGGTCCACATCATCCTTGGGGGTCCTATATAGAACTGACCCGTAAGGTGCCTACTCGATGTGTGGGTGTCTGATCTGAAAGCACTCGAACAACCATAACTGAAGAAAGAGAGGGCATCTAGTGAGAGTGAAGCCATCCCCCATGCGACGACACCTATAGTGAACGGCATGGTACGTGGCAGACAGTACAGTTAGACCCAAGCTAGCGTGGGACCTCCTCTAGGTCTATGTCAGCTATCATCGTCACATACTATATCATGTGTTTGTCCACGCTGTTCTCATGAGACGAGCGGAACATGACCTAGCCGAAGAACCAAAGCAGGTACACCTGGAAGTGGTGATGCATGATGTTGCCCCCCGCACCTTTGGCCATCCTCTTCGGCTGCAAAACATGAAGTTTAGTTCGATAATGAAGATGCAAAATGAAATGGAAATCTGGAAATGAATGAACACTTACATAGAACTGTGTAACCCACTTCTGCGACGATCTGTGAGAAATAGAGAATGGTGCGTAACCTGCATCATCGGATAGCACTCCCTCGAATGTACCGAGCAGCTCAGTACGCCACACTGGATCAATGTCTTGAGGCACAACCGCATCCCCAGTGCATGAAAGGCCCATCAGGAAATTGACATCCTCAAGTATTAGTGTCATCTGGACATGGATGTGCCTCATCTAGCCCATGCTGCATCTGCATGGTCATCTTCAACAGCTCGGAATGCTAATCATGTATGACACAAACTTTAGGCCGTTGACCAATAACATCGACTTTCACGTTTCGTAGAAACCAGAGCTATCTATTAGTGTTCTCACCCTTCATAAATACCAGTGCTATAGGAAGAATCTGATTGTTGCCATCTACTCCTATGATAGTTAATATCTGACCCTTGTACTTCCTAGTCAAAAATGTCCTGTCCATGCAAAGCAACAAATGATAATATATAAATGCGTTGATGCAGGCACCAAAAGCAAAGCATGCTCTCTTTAGTACCATCTTTCTAGGGAAGCACTGCAAATGCTGTTCACAAATATTGATATTAGTCCTAGTATTCCTTTCTTGGATCACTTCAAGCATACCTGGTAGGTTCTAGTATGAGTCTTCGTACGTCCTTAACCTAGCTTCCAAGGCCTTCTACTCGCTCTCCAGGCTTTGGCATAGCTTATGGTGTACTAGAACCTCTGCTCTATTATATGTATGATGGTACGTGATTCCAAATTCAGGTTGCCCACAATCTCCCCGTATATTGCATTAACAACAAAACCTAAAAAGATATTTCTATACAATTGCATAGACTCCGTCAGCACGCATGTGTGTGGAATGACAATAGAACCCTTTCAAAGGCCCCACTTAGGCTAGTACGTATGGACACGCCATGGGCAAACCCTCCATTTCGCATCTCACATCATACACTCGTGGATCTGACTTCACAACCTTAAAAGTTCTTAGTAGTAGCACTATCCATACTATCACTGCTTCCTGCACCTCTTTCTTACTATTCTAAATCCCTCCTTGTCTAACCTCATTCTGATCATACTCCTATGCAATGCCTTCACTCTCATTGACCACCATCCTATCAAATTGGTACTCCTCTTACTCCACAGGGAAAGAATCTTCACGTCCAAGCTCCCGTCATCTCGCCTTTATTATCAGATAAAGCCTATAATCACAGTTCTCAACCTCCATTGCTTCTACTAACACTTCAATTTGTTCTCCGTTATCTGCGATGCCCATCGTTTCCTACACATTTGACATTGTAGCATCAACTTCCTCGTTTTGCACTACCCCTTGAACCAAACCCATATCCTACCTCAATAAGCATGTTGCTCTACAATTGGACTCCTCAACTTCGTCTAGTTCATCACCAATAGCCTCCTCTTACGTCACATGGCCGATATCGACTTTCTAAAATACTTGTGCCAACAATACTAATAGCCATCCTCACTCATTCGTCAATCTTACGTACGAGCTCTACGACTTCGGCTCTTTCAATTCCACTAACTCTCAGTATATACACTCTTATGTACAACAACCTATCCTATACAACTTTAGATTATACAACTCACGATCTAACGAGAACAAGTAGTACAACCACCTAGTAAATGTGTTCTATGGATATTCCTTTACACGTGAAAGGCTAGCCACCACACTTGGAAAATGACTAAGTTTCACGCCTTGTGCACCCATGTCAGAACCCCTTCTTCATAGTGTATTTTAATTTGTATTCGTTCATCCATACCTTTCGAGCATTTCATCAAATTGTTATTATGTGCACTACGTAACGCCATCATGTCAAACAATGCATACTACACCTCATGAATTTGTCCTAACCACACCGCTATGCCTATATATGTAAGGACCCGAATTCAACCATTCGAATCCACTGTGTTTTTCCGCACTAGTCCCAGGATCAAACGCTAGTGCACACAGCTTAACATCGGTAAGCATCATATCATACACAACGATAAGAATAATAAGACTTTATTGATTGAATATAACTAGTGTATGATCTTATGATCACTTACAATATTCAGCCTCACGAGGCAATAGTAAGATCAATGAGATAAATGCAGCGGAAAGTAGTAGAAAACGTAGATGTCCCATCAGCACACCACAGGCAGCTGACTAGGATTGGCCTAGTGACACGTGTCCACCTGTAAGTCCTCCTCCAACGATGATTCCTCCACTGTTGTTGGTTGTTAAGCAAGGGTGAGTACACCAACATGTACTCAACAAGTTGTGCACAGAATGCAATTCTTATCATAGCTATATGCAAGGCTTATTCCAAAGGAATGGCTAAGTGGTTCATAAGCAGTAAGCAGCGTTTTCAAACATAAACAATATGTAGATTGAAAAGACAGTAAAACAAATAATAGCAGTAAGTAGATTCAGTGATTCTCAAATAAACCAAGTTTCTCATCCTAAGTCAAGATTCCACCTTTCATGACAACCTGCCATCCATCCCAAGTTTTATCTCGAAAACATCTAAACCCTTGATCAGTAATCCCGAGCTTGCTCAATACAGTGAGCACGGCTATCCGAATAGATTGTACACTCTGCAGAGGTTATGCACTTTACCCACACGACATGATAATCTCTTTGATGCCAAGCTATTAGCACACTTCCTTGGTATGCCGCAGAGAATCATGACAAAGCCTTTACAATGCTCGCCTTAGCCCAAGATTACCCGCTAAGGTTTCAACACGAAGGACATCCTGTCCAAGCGGAGGCCCCCTCTTCGCCATCTGGGTTCATTCAAAGGTGAACCACACCACCATGATAGTACTAAAGCCAAGACTTTGCAAATTAGTCACTAGGTCGCCCCATAACAAACATGTGGTTGCATGATTGACTCAGTCAAAGGCTCGCAAGGTGTCCTTATGGTTTGATCAAAGCAAGACATACACATACCCTTTGCCCCTCGGGCCCACCCAGACATCCTGCCCTTGCCACTTGCTCCGACCCAAAATCATAACCACCCCAATTGATTACCAAGCACCATGTGCCATCAACAATTCAATATCGTTGCGTGACATCCATTGCCACCACAACTCAATCTCATCGTGTGACCACACATGACACACAAATTAACATCATTGTTCCATATTCCATTAGTCAAGTTTAATAATCAACATTCCATGTACATGTGATGACGTGGCATGGCTAAGCATTCTAATCCGATCTAACCATCCATGTTGATTTCATTATTAACCAACTATAGTGAACCAACCTAGGGTGACAAGTGGATAATGGCATACAACTAACAAGGTAGGGTGTAATTCAAAGGGTACGATAGCTAATCCCAAACTTATGTTGAAATCATTTATACACATAAAATAACAAGTGATAAGGTAAATCAAAATAGCATGCAATCTAGTTTATGGGTGCAACATGATCAAAGCACAACTTGCCTTGCTTAAGCTCCTGGTATTGCTCCGAAGATTGCTCTTGAAATAATAATCCTTCTTCCGACACCTCGCTCAACTCAACGTTTACGCGAATCGAGAGAGAAAGCAAATAAAAACCAAAACCAAATAGCAAATAAACACCAAGAACAAATAGCAAATGAACTCGAAAATTCAAATAAAAACCCCCATTAGATATATCTTGAGTTTATAAATTTTTAAGACTTTGAATCACCCAAATCGGAATTCATATGCAAAAGCTATAGCATTTAGATGTTTCGAAAATAAACTAAATTCTGGAATTAGAAATTCTAAATCTTTCCGAATTACTTTTATAAAGAAAATCCGAATTTTCCCGCCCCGGCTTGTACGGACAAAACGTGGCGAAGTCTAGACTGATGAACTCAATCTAACGGTTACGGATAAATCTACTACGTGGCCTAATATCAACTATCCGACTTAAATCCAACGGTTGATATTTAATCTATGATGCTTACCAATTCCGCAGTGACGTGGACGAACACCGTGCGCTCGATTAAGATCCGACGGCTGGCGAAGCTCCCGATCAACGATGAAACGACGGCTACTTGAATTCACCGGAGACGAAGACGACGATCTTGGCGACAACTCGGCAGCGCTCTTGAAACTCTCCTGACGCTGCTGCGACTTCCTTCAGACGACGGCGCGACACGCTCGCGATTTCTTGCCGCTTGCTTTTCTTTTTGGCGACGCCTGTGCCGTTCCTCGCGAGATTCCACGAACGAAGGTCGGCTAGCGCGACACGTTCAGGGCTTGATTGCACGCTCTCTGGGCGACGTCTACGCGCGGCTTATATAGTCCCAGGCGTCCTCATCCCGCACGGAAGGACTCCGTACCCTTACCGAATTCAGCGCTAATCCCAGAGTTTGAATCGGCTACGTCTTCTCCCGCATGGAAGGATTTCCGGACCAGCGATGGATTTGGCGCCAACGCCAGGGAGTTTGATTCGGCTACGCGTAGGTGAAACGGAAGTCCTTCGCGCGCCTCCCGGGTCCTTCGATCGTTTTGGCGCCAATTGTCCAGCCCGCGTGACTTGGTAACGCTGGGGACGTCCTTTTTCCCGCGCGGTAGAACCCGAGCTCGCGTCGACTTGGCGTTGCACTGGCGAGCGTCATCCACGCGTTGCTCTCCCGCCCGAGCCGGACCCGCGTCCGATGAATTCGGCGCCAGCGCTCGAATTTGAGTTGGCGACGTTCTGGAGACCACGGAGAAATTCCTTCGTGCGCCTGGTCTTCGGCGGCGGAGACTCACGCAGTGACACGCAATCCCAAGCCGCGCCGGTAGCTCAATCCAATTCCTAATCCGATTCAATCCCGAAGAGAAAAAGAAATTTCCCAAAATACTTCGAGACCTTCTATACTCAAATAAAATATTTTTAGCCAGATTTTATTTTAAATTTCCTTTTTATAAATATTTCTTAACAAAAGCCATATACTAATTCGAAATGATTTAAATAAATCTCAGAAAATCCAATAAATCCAGAAAAACACAAAAATCATAAATAGCAATCAAATAATATTTAATAATTAGAAAGTCAAAAATTGGGATGTTACAATATACCACCATGAGCTACTCTACAGTACATTAGACAAGTTGCGCAAACATCTATAAATTTAATTTTTGAATTATATGCTACCCCGCATAATTTTCACAATTTTTATGTCTAATCCGATCCATTCTAAACCATAAATAGACCACTACAAATCTAAAAATATCTACATAATTATTGCTATTCTACACAAGTAAATAGCTACAAATATAATTAGTTTGGTTACTAACTTACCATGTCTTCGAAACATATTTTAAGAGATAAAAAATTGCCCACCCCTCTTTCCTCTTCCCTTTCTTTCTTTCTTTCTTCTATTTTTTTAGCCGCCCGTAGATCTGCAGCAGCGCGCTGCTTTTACCCTCCCCTTTTATGTCCTACACGCGGAAGCATTATTATTATCAAATTAAAATAAGTAATGATTCACATGTGTATAAACGATTTGATCAGCGTGCGGAAGCATTATCGAATAGAAAAAGATTTCTGCGCAAACATTATCATTATCAAAAATAAAATAAGCAAAGGTTCATATGTCTATAAATGATTTGACCAGCATGTGGAAGCATTATCGAATAGAAAAATGATTTATGTGGAAGCATTATCATTATCAAAAATAAAATAAGCAAGGTTCATATGTGTTTATCTGCACCGACTACAGTTCACCGCTCTACCAACTGAGCTAAGTTCCGTTTGTCTTTTACGAAAAAAATATTATTTATAATTATATCTATTAGTCTATAATTCTTACTCCTGCTTTTGCGAGAAGTCACTCGTCCGCAACACTTCGTATGTTTTATAAAAGATAATAATGGCGGAAAATATGATAGAAAGAATTACTTTGTCTATGACAGATACTTAGGGTTTCAAATTTTGTTTTTGGATTATATCTTGGAATGAATTGAAATTCAAAATTTCAATGAAATTTTAGAATTTTGAACGAAATCCAGTTGAACAAAATAAAAAATGATTCAAATCACGTTAAAAAATTTTATGGATGATCCTAACGCATCACCAATGTTCGCGAAAAATTTTTAGATGATGATCAGCCTGAGGAATCTTTAAAATTCAAAGAGTACTTCTATTTGATAAAAGCCTTACCAGCAAATTTGAACCGAATAAAAAATGGTTCAATCAATGTTGGAAAATTTTGAAACTTTTTATGAATGGTCCTGACGCATTACTAATATTCTATATAATTTTTTAATGATGACCAAACTTGAGGAAATTTTAAAAATTCTGATAGTGATATTGTCCTGATAAAAGCCTTACCGGCAAATTCAACAGAATGAAAATTGGTTCAACTCATGTTAGAAAATTTTGAAAATTTTTATAGATGGTCTTAACGCATTACTAATGTTTTTATAAAATTTTTAAATGATGATCAAGGCTGAGAAATTTTAAAAATATCTGACAGTGCTACTGTCATGATAAAAGCTTGACTGAGTACACGTATTGCTTTCATAGATTTGATTGAGCAACTAAAAAAAGTTTAAAATTTTTGAAACTTTTAGAGAAGCGTTTTGAGGCAATGCTTAAACTCTCATAAAAATTTTGGGTCATAATCACACTTGAGTAAATTTATAAAATTATGACAAAGTTATTGTCTCATTTATATTCCTTCTGTTTTTTATTTTTTAAAGATAACAAATAAAGTTCAATTCTTTTGAATTTTTTTGTATTATCCTAGATGGCCAAAAATGGTACCATAAATTTTTCATAGTATGAACAAACTTGTACATTTTTATAAAAATATGACAATATTTCTGTTATTTTTATAAAACATTTCAAAAATTCAGTTTTTTCAAATATTTTTATGAAAGATAACATTCTTCAGGAGTATTAATCCCAATCTGGTCCAAAAAAAAGTTAAAATCTAGTCAGAATTACCAAGATTTTGACAAAATGTTGTCGAAATTTTTGAAAGTACTGTAGTAATTTAAATTCTTTTCAAATTTTTTATTCCTCCCGGTCAGTCCTCCAGGACCCAAACAACTCACTTTTCGCCTATGAGCAGTTGTGTCAATGGATTAGTTTGATCACCAGGATTTGGAATCTTGTCCTAACCAAAATTTTGCTAGGATTTTGAACCTTGCTCCAGGAAACTGGAGGATGCTTTGCTGCCATGGCTATTTAAGCTGGCCTAAATTGCTAGTTTTGATCCCCGTAGGTTTCACTAACAGGTATACGTGACGCGTTCGTCTGCACAAATCATGGTAGGAATCAATGGCTGGCACTTTGGAGTCATGAATCAAATGAGATCCAAATATGAAATCTCTACTACTATCAGCTAGTGATTTCCGTAACGTTTCTCTAACTGTTGGTATCCGAGGAATTAGTTCAATCACAGCACGTAGATGGGCAACGGAAGGACACTACAGGCATCTAGCCATATTTCATTAGCTAGTTTATGGGGACCTATCACCTATCCATTAGGTTATCGCTAGATGTCTACGCTCTCTGGAGTACAGTGATAAATCAGGTAGGCTCAACCCCAAAATGGAGAAATCTTTGAACTCTATTATCCTCAGAACATATTCGACTATACTAAGATGGCAGGTTCCAATGCTATGTTCTTCATTGGCACTCACATAACTAGGGGGGCCATGCTCGGATCATTCTCTGTGCCACTACGTTACTGCCTGTTCGAGTTGTCAGCACAAAACAACTGGATGGAACCATCTTCAGAGGATCAACAAGAATCTACTGGACCAGCTGCTCGTGGATCATTTTCCAATGCAAAATTTGCTGAATATGTTACTCAAAACTTCCTCGGAGATGTCCTCCCCGCTGATTGTTGCAAGAGCCAATGCAGCTTCCCTCAAGTCTATAGTCCAAAAATCCATCGGCAACTGCTCATTGATCGACGACTCCAGTCTAGCAAAAGCTTCTTGGGTCCTCAGGAGCTGCTCAAATTGCCTCTGGATAATACAAAATGGAATTTGAAAGTATTCAGAAATCTTTCATATGAAACATTTGGATCAACAATTCTCAAAGCAGAACTACTTTCGTTCTGTTGTTGAGCAGACTGAATTACCTACCTGGTTTACAGTCCACCGTTGTCCCCCGGAAGGTACGGCCTCAAGACCTCTGACCTCTATTACAGCCCTCTCCAACTCAGAAATGCCTTTACCAGAGACAGCGCATGTTTGTACATGTTTTTGGAAAAGTCCACTGAATTGTTCAAATTGTTGTCCTGAAACAAATGGTGTGCAATCTACCTTGTTGATTACAAGAACCATTGGCACTGCAGAACCTGTGGATTTCTGAACTCCAAAAAAGGAAGAAAAATAGAGTCACTATGTATAATTTCAAAGCACACACTCCAAGGCTCTCAAAAACTTGTTTCTTAACAGTCAGCACCAAGACAGGAAAAATATCTACCAGGCAGTACCAGCAGGAAAATAGATAAGAAAATGAAAGTACCTTTTTAATCAAAACATGCTCTATAAGTTTACTGTCATCTTCAGTCCATCCATCAACTGCACTTATTGTCATAATAATCAGATCAGCTCCCAGCGCAGCAGCCTCTGATCGTTGCACACCTGTGTCAGAGCAGAATTGTAGACAATGTCAATACTAGAATCGTGTTTACGCTACTCCCTATGCAATACTGAATATTATGATTATATTCCGAGACTAAAAAAAAAAGATCTCACCAATTTTTTCCACAATGTCATCAGCTTCTCTTATACCAGCAGTGTCTAGAAGGGTAACTGGGATGCCATGAATTGAGACATTTGCTTCTACTACATCCCTTGTAGTTCCAGCTACTTCAGTAACAATAGCTCTTTCACTCTGCAAGCTAAACATTTAAATTCCAATATCAACTATTATGGATGCAATACAAAAGAACTCCAACGACACATAACATTCTTCTAAGTATATAGTATATGGTATATGGAATTATAGACTACAAGTCTACAATCGGTATTCCTAAATAAACAGCATTGTAAAAAACAACAATAATTTTTTATTCAGGACAGAATATGTTGAACAAAGATAAATCTACATCCCCATACTAATTGTTGGATAATCTAGGGAATAATGTGTGTCCGTATGTATCCTATGAGATCCCCACACCCTATATTTATAGCATTGATTACAACCAAACAACCACCAGAATCTATCTTTAATTTGACACTAACTTGAATCCTATCTCTAGCATGACTCCGAGTCACACACGACTCAGACTATTATTTATTTCCAATACTAATTCTATAACACTCCCCCTAGGATCAGCATGAGATACAACCATGGTCATCTTGTTAGACAATGGAACACTCCCTCTAAAGATTTCTAACCTCAAGGCATCTACTCTTACCGAACCGCCAACACGATGACGAAAACCACCACCATGATGTCCACCTCTGCAACCATCTCCACGACCGTTGTCCTTATTGTTCGCACCACCAACTCCGTGTCCAACATCGAATCATAGATGCAACCTTTGAGTGCCATCACCTACACCACCATTGACCACAGTAACCACAATCATGATCACCATCTCAACCAACATAATTGTCTTCCACCTTCTCCATCACACTATCCACCGTCACCACCTCTAGTCCCCAATCACCCTGGCCTCCACCATCTCTCCCAACACACCTCCGACCACCACTGCTTGCACGTTCTACCAACACATCTATCGCACCTCTCCATCAAAGCTAACCATAGCCTCCACCGGAGCTTTCACCAGCACCTACTCCCGCTACCAATACCATCATCAGCACATGCCCAACATCACCTCTAGGCTTTCCATAGCCTCCACCGAAGCTACATATAGTCCTACTCCTGCTACAAATACCATCAGCAGCACATGCCCAACATCACATTTGGGCTTCAACTAGCTCCTACTCCATCAATCATCACCATCGTCAAGCTCATCACCGCTCTCATCATTGCCATCCAGCTCTCCACTTTTTCGGTATTGGGCAATGTACTAAAATGCCTCTCTACTAACCTTTTCTCACTCTTCGTCTTGAAGCCTGGCCCATGTTTTGTCATCTTTCATGTTGCCCCAATATCCAGCCACCAAGCCTCTCACACATCTAGATCCCAACAAACCATCCTCGCTTGAAAACGGGCCCAAGTCACTTAGCACACCACATGCCTTACTATACACAATGACAGCACCCAGCTTCCCTAACCATTTTGGACCTCAACTCCTCCGAGCTCAGTCTCGGTCCACCCTACCATTGCTTTGTCATGTCCATCAATCCGCAAAGCCTATCTAGTACTAATACCAACATCAACTCCAATGAGCACATTTACTACCAACTCCAACATCAACACCCACCTTGCCATTGCCTGTCATGTCCATTACTCTGCATGCCTATCCAGTACCAATACCAACATCAACTCCAACGAACACCTTAACTACCAGCTCCAATGCTTACCACCACAAGCAGATCCAGTACCAATACCAACATCAACTACAACGAGCACCTTCACTACCAACTCCAATGTCAACACCACCAAAGCCACATCCTGAGCAATCTTTAAAACCTCCACCATCAACAGTAGCCAAAAAACACTTCCAAATCTCTCTCCCCTTGCAAAGCACACGTAGCCTCACAGCAAACAGCAATCAACCCAAAACTTCCACCTTTCTACAAGCTCTTATCTTTCTCCAAGCAAGCAGGAGCAAAGCAATAACCACAAACCCACAGTAGATTGTATCAAGTGAACTGCCACAAAATCCAAACCCAAGCAACACCAGATCAACTTCCTTCTTCTCCAAACTTTCACCTTTTCTAAATTTCTTCCCTTCTCTCCTTGCAGAAGATAGAGGTAATATCAAACTCCTTTCTTTTCTCTCTCCTTCCTCCTCACCTTCCTACAGATCTTCCAACCATCCAACTACTCAAAGGCGACAAGTAATCTTCCCTCCTCTCTCTCTAAAGCAACTAGCAGTCTTCTCTCTGTCTCTCAAGCAGCAAGCAATCTTCCATTTCTGGCTCTCAAGTAGCAAGCAATCTTCCATTTCTGGCTCTCAAGTAGCAAGCAATCTTCTCGCTCCTCCCAGGTTAGATCCAACTCAAATAGCAGCAAAAACGCCTTAGCCACCACACTCTCAACAACCACCACACCAACTCCTCTTTAATCTCAATCAACACATCCTGATCACCAAATTATGTTGTGCATCTTTCCATGATCACACCAACCCTTCAACTATTGATGTCAACACAAATCACAGATGTAGCACCACTGGTACCAATACAGTGAACACCAGTGAACACTTTTATCCCCCCTGCTCTCTTCCCTCTTTTTTCTTTATTTTTTTTCTTTTTCTCCTCTCTTTACACCTTTTTTTCCTTTCTCTCCAGCTTGGTCGTGCGCACATCCTTCTCTTCCAACCTCCACAAGAGCTCCTCGACGTGGGACCGGTTCTGCTCCACTATGGCCTGTAGCTCGGCGGTGGCCTCCTCCATGCACCTCTCCACCTCTAGCCTCGGTCGCCTCCCTCTCCTTCACCGCGGCAGCTAGGGTGCGCTCCAAGCCCCTCACCTCCTCTACCATGTCACGCCTCCTCTCCTGTTCTGCCCTACGCACGCCTCTCTGCCTTCGACCTCTGCTTCCTCCCCCGTGGTGAGATCTCCCCGTGTGCAGCGGTGGTGGTGGTAGCCAAGTCGGTGATGCCAGCATTGGCGACAGCTTGGCCCTGAACTACGACGCTGATGCCCCTAAGCAGTAGCGGCGTCCTAGCGTCTCTGAGCAACGGCAGTGGCCTAGCTGGCAGCCCTGCGCTTAGCAGCAGCATCTCCCAAGATGCGCTGGTGCAGCGCACACGCAACCTGCCCGGCCATGGCTTGAGCCTGTGTGACGCGGCCGTGGTGGACCATGTGCGAGGGGATGGCGGTGGCCGGTGGATGGATTGAGGCCCAATGTGAGTTTTCTCAGGTTAAGGTTTGGATGGCTCTGATACCATGTTGAATAATCTAGGAAATAATGTGTGTTCATGTGTGTCTTATCAGATCCCCACACCCTTTATTTATAGCGTTGAATACTACCGAATAGTAACGAAACTCTATTTCTAATTTGACTCTAACTTGAATCCTATCACTAAGGCGACTCCGAGTCACACACGATTCGGACTCTTATTTATCTCCAATACTAATTGTCCAAGACTAATCACATGGGCGGTACGGGATCCACAGCTATTTTGGTATGGTTTATATAAATTCATAGAAGAAAAATATTAAAATATGAT
>JAYEVE010000787.1:0-28517 GCA_036346375.1 Guadua angustifolia
AATGGAGCAGAGGCATGGATAGAACGGACCTAACGAGGTCTGGCGACACACATACGGTAGAATGCGAAGAGGCGAGACAATGTGACTAGCCGTGCGCGATGCACATACAACGGAACACGGAGAACTCTCGAAATCTAGGCAGCATAAAGATAAAGTATATGAACAAATATGTAGTTTATTAAAACATTATTCCAAAGTATGTGTAATTTTGTAAATGTAAACTAAAATGTTTAGTATTTGAAAGCTATGTCAAAATAGTTATACTTTTGCAAAATTTACTCTCAATAAAAATTGTTTTGTGCTGCCCCTACTTTTGGGTGCTACCTTGCATTTTTGAAATACAATGGGAGCGTATCCGGTCCATCTACGTTTTAGGTGCTACTTTGCATTCTCTTTAAATCACAACATAAATTCTTGTAAAAACACTATATAAATTGTCATGAAAGATTTCTTTTAAAAAATATATTTCACAAAAATGTAGGTAGATTGTGAAACCTATAAGAAATTTACAAATTTAAGTTTACATTTGGATAAAATTACATATAGTTTGGCAAGAATGTTTTAATAAACTCCATCTCTGTCAAACCTTTCATATGCAAAGAATTTGACATGTGGAATCCACTTGTAAGTGGATTGACACGTGGGACCGCCTGTTAGTAGCCATCCCTCATTTTTATGTGAAGAGATTGTGTATTAGAATTCGGGAGAAGTTTGACAAATTTGAAGCTGTTGCACCTCAGAGATTCAGGTCAGTTATCAATCCACTGAAGGCATTATTGGTTCAAGAAGTTTTTAATGCCCATTGCGGTTCCAATTTTGACCTTGCAGTCTTCAAGTATGGTGATAGTCAATTTGATGACAGTATCATCAGCTTCTGGGTTGAAATCTATAGGCAGATTTTCTAGCTCAAAATTGATACTGCTCATAGCACTTCGAGAATTCCTTCTCGAGATCATTATTGCAGTAGAGACAAGAGACATTACGACAAAAGGTTTAAGCTTGTTTGAAAAATCTTCTATGATTGAAGATACTTGACATTTTTGTATAAGGTTTCACCTTCACAAAAATGAGGCATGTGTTGCCACTAAATTTTGGTATGCAAATAATCAGTAAAAATATTTTTTGTATTTGACATAATTATAAAGAAATATCAACATCTGCTACGAATCAGAATCAAACATCGGATATGCTATGAAGCCTGTAGAATATGGTGACTAAGAAAAGGTATGTGCAAAAAAGAAATCATTAACTTGAGATTGGAAGCAAGAAGATTTGAAGATGGACATGGATTTTATCTAAGAAAAGGTTGAGTTGGCTATTTTAGGTTATAAATACTCTTTACCCATTGATGGGAAATGCGAACACGTTAACCTTAACTATCTTTTTGCATCTACTTTTTCTATATCTTAGAACTAGGCTAAATCTAGTAAAATCATATCTCATAATTCGATTTTGATCAATATTGCTTCATATCAATGTGTTGATCAATGTATGAGTTACACATATCCCCTGTTTCGAGATTCATCCATGTTTGTTATTGCTTTGCATCGACAATTTATCTAGAATCAGTTTTCATCTAGGTTTTCCTATTGTAAACTTTACCACTTTGTTGGAGAATCGATTGGCACGTTTCATACACTGCTAGAGAACATCTTGCATAGGAATACAATGCTGTTGTCAGAAAATTTTGAGCGGCACCAGTCAGAAATCCTTTTAGTCCCGACTATCGGTATTTAAAAAGCACATTCTGACGTGGGACCAGGCCTTCCTCGAAAGTTGTCTCTGACTTCCTGTTTCGTTAATTATCTAGAACTTCAAAACTTTATCCTAGATTCAATAGGTATTACGCTTCATCAATCAAGCAACGATAGTAAAAACTTGAACATTTTGTGCATTGTCTACAAGGAGAGATTTATTCCAGATGAACAAAATCTTAAATCACAATAAAAACATCAAGCGACATGGTAGAACCCAACATTTATTGATTACAACTATTATCCTGTTTCCAGGGCATCATGGAACATCATCGCAGCTCAGGTTATAGCTGCAGGTCTTTTGTGTTGATAGATACAACTGGAGTGGAAGGCCTTTGAAGTAAAACAAAGTTAGATTGCCAGATGTTCAATGTCAACACTGATGTATAGGTAATCCTCTGTTTACTCTGGGCAAGACCATGTTCAGCAGATGTTCGCACAGCAGTGCATCGTGTACCTTGACGATGCTTATGTGCGCCACAGGACAGGTTTTCTATAAAGTTCTAATTATAACTATAACTTAAGCAGTTGAAATAATATCATAGCATAGCGAATCAATGGTTTAGATTTTTTGTAATACTTTATCACTTTTTTATTGTTGCAATATCAGTACCGTGATAGTGTGAATCTAAACTATTGACTCTAAAAATAAAAATAGGTGGCTTAGATCATGTGCCCTGGTCTTTGTCAGTCCCAGTAGCCCGCTTCGGCTATTCCCGCTCGCTCAGCTCCAATAGGAACATCAACTCCGGCCATCCTTATGCCGACAGTCTAGCACTAATTCAAGACTTGTATGGCTAAGTCATGAATCCTAATGTTGACGTCTTCCTCTGTACCCGCGACCCTGACATAGCGGGGCATAATGGGCAGAGAGGACTTGAGTTGTAGAGCTTCAAGGAGATGAAGGTGCTAATAAGGCTGAATTTAACAATAAAAAAAGTGCACATCCCACGTAGCGCACCACTCTTGATTCTCACCCAATATGGTGCTAGGGAATACCGTGCTTACCTAGCCTTTGTTTTTTTTCAAATCTAGTTCCCTCTATCGTATTTACAAAAATAGCCCTCTTCGTTATCGCAAAAGACATGACAGGTGACATCTGTCTCCTATAACACTCGGAGAGTAGCAGCCTGTATGAGCATGGGAAGATGCATTGCTGCACATGGGGAGCATGGTGGATGCCTTACTCTAAAGCATCTAGGCCCCTAATTTATTTAGTTTTGGTAATAAATGGCAATCGAGTATAAAGGACTAACATATTCTTTTTGAGTGTATAAGAAAAAGGTTGATCCTCATCATTAAGTGGAAGAGGTGAAGGCATGAAACAAAATACATATTGAAGACTCAAGCTTAAGGCCAAGGCATAAAACTTAAAAGATTTTTTCTTAGCTTTTTACTCATCTCGGAGTTTGGAGTAAAAGATTGAATTGCTAGAAATAGGTACCGTATTGTTAATGGTGATCCATAGCTAGTAGCTTTAAAATGCTCAAAGATCACATGGCTCAAATCATATTGATACTTGGTATTGTTTGCACTGAAAAACTCTTTGTGAAATCTAATTTTTGTTCTGGAACCAACACTACCTCCATGTAGAGTCGGTTTTATTGTCCTCCCACATTAAGTGGTAGCTAAATTTCAGGAAGGGTGTTTTGGTGACGGCAAACTCGCACTCTTGGTGCTCGGGCCTGGTAGTACCACTAGTCGTTATTACCGCCCCAGTGTTCCGGTAGTTATTTTCCAGAAAGCTGTACATGTGTTTTTCTTTAGAAATCGACAATACCATTGTTTTTGGCTAGTACTACTACAAGCCCGATAGTACTACCCATTAGTTACCAGCACATATTTTCTAGAAAGAGTGTTTTTGGGGTGCTTCCTGAGTTACAAATATTGGCACTACTAGCCCTTACATGGCCACAGTATCTAGATACTGTAGCAACGGTTACTACCTATGCATTAAATGCTCAAAATCAATTATTAACCCTGAGCCTGACACTATCGGTCGATAGTTGCTGGTAGTACCGGTTTTCCCTAAAATTTGTGCAAATTGGTCCCCCAACAGCTATTTGAGTGGTTGGGGGCTATAAATGCCCTCACTCCGGTAGAAAGGGCACTTCTTGGAACCTCATAGAGTACTTGTTGAGTCCTTGCAAATATCTCTTTATCCTTGAGCATTAAATTATCATTTTTGAGGTTGTTGAGAGCATTCAAGTGTGAGTTGTGATTTAGAGCCAGTTGAAACACTTGATCATCTTCAAGCAAGCGTCAATTGGTCTATTACTCTTGGAGTTTGCTGACCCCTAGATGGCTTCGAGAAGAAACAGGTGATCTTTTCAAGAAGATTGTGGAGATGCTCGGTATTGGTGTAAAGGTTAAAGCTTACCTATCCGAAGTGGAAAGAGCTACATCTAGTGGATTAAGGAAGGCTCAATTATGCAAGGAGCGGTTTGATTCGCTTCAAGATACCTCATCGTGGATTAGAGGAGACTAATAAGTCTCCGAGACCATTGGAAAAATCGAATTGTGTTGTCTTGTGGTTTGCATTCTTGTTACTCAATTATGCAATTTTTATTTCTAGTGATCATAGTGATTGATTGTCTCCTAGGATTGCAATATTAGAGTAAACATAGGTTGTTGGTGCACTTAGTGAAAGGTTATTTAGGTCTTAATTGTTGCATATTGTAATAATTTTCATTGTTACTAAATTATTATATTAGAGTCAAAGAATTTTAAAACATCCTATTCACCCCTCTCTAGTCGGTTATTTTTGATCCTACATTTCGCTACCCAAGCGTGGCATCGCACTTGACCGACAACCAGCGCACTCATGCCCACAGCTGCCCATCCTCCCACGCAAGTGCACCCATCCGTGCTCACCAATCCATGGTCTTTGCAGGTGGCAATCTCCCTTGCTCCTTAGGTACGATAGGGGGATATGTGTCTTCTACTGCGCCTTTCTCGATAGGGGAGGGAGCTATTTTTGCAAATGTGTTCAGGAGGATAGATTTGCAAAAAAATAAGAGCTACAGGGGGCTAGATAAGCACAGTGTTCATGTAAGGCAATTAGACATGGCCCACGTCAATAAGTACACATTATGTACTTCATCGGCTACAAATAGCAAAAACCATTGCTTTTCTAGCCCTTGGCATCTCATTTTTTTTGCAAATCAAGCCATCCTTGGTTGGATGCAAATTTGGCCCTCTCCCCCACTATGGAAGGCGCAACAAGCAACATGTGTCCCATGCCATGCCCAAGGGGCGTGGAAGCTAGCCCTTATCAAAGGGCCCAACCTATTTACATTTGGTTCGTGAAACTCATTGTCCGGATTTATGACCTCATCGTAAATGAAGCCGATGAGTTGTTCTTGGATTGCTCTCACTCGTGCCGGTGAGAGTTCTGATCCTTGTTCCACCAAATATTGAGGCACCTGTCATTAAGTCATTAACTAATCAATCCTTGAATTTGTACAAGATATAAGAAGTACCCATAAATCATTAAAGCTAGTAATTATATTTACTCACCCCTTGTGCCTTTTAGCATGCGGTCGTGCTCCGAGTTTGGGTGTGCATAAACTCACATACATAGTAGCCACATAAATTGTTGCCGGTGGTGACTCAAGATCTGCGGTGAAAAAAGTTGAAAGCGTGAAATGGATGAAAGGAAATTAAGTTAACTAACTAAAAAGCTAGCATTATGATATATGTACTTGAGAGGCAATTGTAATATCAAATTTCTCCTTGAATACATACTGTTTTTAGCGGAGCTGTCGAATGCACTACACATGTGATTCTGAATTGTACATGATTAGAATTTGTTTCAAATGGAAGGAAATAGAACTAGTACAATAATGAAAGGAACAAGAATTAATACTGAGTTGAGCATGTTGATAAAGTTTTGAAACTTTTAAGCTGGTTTCCTCGAGTCCATAATTGTGATTAAGCTACGATCTAACTTCGATCATAAGAAGAATCCGGTGAAAACAATACATATATATGTCAATGTAGATAACTAATTAGTTCTAACATCGTGTTATGAAAAGGAGTAGAAGCGAGGTGATGCGAAAACACGTACTCAAATTCGTAGGGTAGATATATCTTTGACTTATATTTTTGTCCCATTAGCGCATTGTATATGTTAGTCTCTATTTCACTTGGGTAGTCTGTAATAGTTGTCTTGTTGATAATTACTAGGTCCACGAAGCCTATGTCAAAAATACAATCCCTTCGACATCTTTGTATCTCCATTCTACACAAGAAGAAATTAGTTAGACTTGCAAGTTAGTATAGTACAAGGGCGCGTACGATGGTTTTTTTGTAAATAAGACACGTATAGAGTCCAACAACCCAATATGGCCGCGGCGAGGGCATCTGTCTAGTATAGATCATACATGACGTTCCATTCGACATAAAATTCACCATCCCTGTGGAAAAAATCTTGTTCCTTGTACTTGACTGCAAACAAATCTAGACCATGCTTGGCTGCTTCCAAGTACCATTCATGAAAATGCCGCATTTTTGTTGTTAGTTGGAGCAGCTCCTCACGCCTGGCCAATGATGCGCCCAGTGTAAATGGCCATCTTACTTGGGCATTCTCAATTTTCGCCGTGCCTAATATTTAATCTGCATCAAGTCCAGTTTCATCGAAGAATTTTAGCATCTCCTTGGCCTTCTCCTCAGTTGATATCCTCTCCTCTGACATCTTCTTCTTGCGGCATTCCTTAGTCAATGTGCGCTCGTAGTTTGATAGGCGAGGCATTTCTTTTTGATCCATTAAATTTTTAATAGTCCTTAAGCCTTTGTGAAATTCTTCCGTGCCAGGTTGAACCTTCTTCTCTGGTGACTTGGGTCTAAAAAGTTTAGTTACCTCACCTTGTACTATCTTCTTGGTCTCCTCGTCGGTCATATCATACGCCCGCTTCGGAAGTGGAGCCAGCTTCTTGGATTGGGTGGAGGACCCCGTCTTCTTGGGAGCTGCTGGCCGAGCTAGCTTGTTTGTCTTGGTTGGCGCCTTCTTGGGAGGAAACGGGCTTCTTCTAGGGCTTATGTGTGTTGGAGGTGGTGTAGGAGTCGGTGCCTTCTTGGGAGGAGACGAGCTTCTTCTGAGGCTTATGTGTGCGGGAGGTGGTGTAGGAGTTGGGCTTCTTCGCGGAGAAGACACGTCCATGTTATCTCAAAAAATTATGTACCATTTGCACCACAGGATGAAATTGTGTATCGCCTCACCTAACTTCGTAGTCCCGTCACCTCCGGGAATTTCGAGGTCAAGGTCCTCGTACCCTGGGCATACCTCCTGCTCCGAGACCTTGGATTAGCCTGACGGTATCTGTTGGCCATGGATGAGCTGCCCCGGTTCCACTGTGTGAGCCATACCGTGGGCTGCCTTGAAGGAGAGGTTCCGCGCTTGGACGTGCAGCTCACAAGGTGTCCGTTGCCTGATGTCGTCTATAGGATAGTGGTCCAAGTCCGCTTCGGGTAGCCCACCGGAAGCGTGGCTGCTCCGCTGCACGGAGGGGCTAATGATGTCAGGATTACTTGGAGGTTCCTGGCCCGTCTCCCACTGTTGGCTCAAGGCTAACTGCACCTCTCTTCAAATCAATTCTTGCATTCTCTCCTGTGTTTGATTCAGGTGTTCTTCAAGTGCACTAAGCTGTTGTATTTGTCGAGCCTTGCTTCTCACCCGACTCCTATAGGTCTCGGAATTTTAAGAGAAACCAACCTTCCATGGGACAACGCCAACGCCTCGTGTACGTCCAAGGTGCTCTTGGTTTTGTAGGGCCCTTATTAGCTCGTCGTTCTCTCTATTTGGCACGAAGGTGCCCTGGAAAGACTCCTCAATCAACTGTACAAGCCTTCTGGCCACATCTCGCAGCACCTCCCCAAACATCGCATTGCCTACATTGTCAAGGGTGCCGCTGTGAGCATAGAACCAATGCCTTGCTCTGTTGGGCCATTCCATTGTTGCGGGTGCAACACCCTTCACTGGCAGGTCCTATTCACTCTTCTCCCATTTGGGTATTGCTTGGCGGTAACCACCAGGGCCAAGTCGGTGGTGGTAATTCTTTTTCTGTGCATTCAGCTTATTCTTCTCACTCAAACTTTGACCTTCGTCCGAAATCTTGTAGTTCACGAACACATCCCAATGATCCTGCAACTTTGGGTGCTTGTTAAAGTCGGGCGTTCGATTCTTCTTGATATACTCCGTGTTCAACTTCTTTTTATAAGTTTGGAATACGATGGCCATCTTCTTCAGAGTGTAACCCTTCACCTTCTCTTCGGTCCCTTGGGGGAAGGTGAATGTCTTCTTCATATCGTTCCAAAGCATGTTCTTCAGATCTTGGGACTGATCCCATTTCGTAATACTAATGGGCACGTGGTCCCTAACGTGGATCCGCATGCGAATTGAATAGTCAAGCACCCCAAGGGTGCAAGAGGTTGGCCGTTCTTGTCGACTTCGTGATAACATTTCTTGCCTTCGACTTCTTGCTTGGACCTCATTGACGTGATTGCCTACTTGGTTGACCGATCTGAAAGCATGGTACAATCATGAATGGGTCAGAATGTTGGCTTAGCATGATAGTGGAACCGACAATCATGAACGGATCGATTGTTACCTCGCCGCCTCATCGTGCTCTGCGACCTCGCGGCCTCGGTGGCCTCGGCAGCCACGGGTTGATCCATGAGGGCAGGTTCAGACTCCCCCGCCTGATGACCATCATCTCCCGCAATCAAATTTATCATAAATTCTTCTTGATCAAATCCTTCGCCTACCATTGTTGTTTCTTAGGCTAGAAGAAGGCACTGAAAATTAACAAAAATAGATCAACAAAAGGCCAAATACTATCGACAAGTAAAGATCACATTTCACATGATACTTATACATTTGACATTTCACATATACTTACATGATACTTATACATTTGACATTTCATGGTATTTTAATAAAAATGAATTAAGTATATATAAATGGTGTGTGTTCTGAAATCAGAAGAATAGAAACAAGGGTCCTAGAAAGTAGTTTTCTAACATCTTAAGAGAAAAAATACATATACATTTGGCTCAAAGGAAATGAGACAATTCCTTAGGCTATTTAGCACTAAAATCAGATCGACCATTAGCTATCATTGTATCACTATCCTTCACCTCTGGCCATAACATAGCAAATTCAATATGGTAGATTCAGAATCCCATAAGTTTGGAATTTGCTGAACTCTTGGAGTGAAAATAATTTTGGTGGATTTGAAAGGTATAGTATTCATAAGTACCCGTTCTATTCAAAAGTGTCACTATAGTTTGGAATGGAGTAGTTTATCTCCGACATGAGCAAATTTTTGTTTTGAGCGGACTTTTTTGGTAAACCTAAGCGAATGATGACAGGTATGCGCTTGTACATATGCCTTAAGCAAGAAGCAATGCAAGTTAACCAAGAGCAACTCCAACCCACCATTCCTATTACTCACCCATATTATTTAATATAGCATGATTTCCTAACTAGATTTCCATTAATTTATTTAAAAATTTATTCCATATCAAACTATAGCATGCATGATGTGATATATATGCTTAGACTAGCTTATCTATAATTAAGTAGCTTACACTACTACGAACAGAAAGAAAGGGTTATATTAGATCATAACCAATATTACATCATTGCAAAGACTATGACCTCCCTAGAGGTCTCAAACGTCGAGTTATTCTCGGGCCGGTGTACACAAGCCTATTCTAAATTAAGTCAATTTTTGATGCAGAGTTGAAACGACAGTTAAGCAAATGTTTCAACTTTCAAGGAAAGCTATGTAGTTACCTTAATTTGTCTTTGGGAACTTGCTTACAAATACATCCATATTAACAAAAAAATACATCCATATTCGCAAATACATCATATTAACAAAAAATACATCCTTACTTTTTTATTCGCAAATACATCCATACTAACAAACTCATATTAACAAACTCACTCATTTACTCACAAAAAATACATCCATATTCGCAAATACATCCATATTAACAAACTCATATTAACAAAGTCACTCATTTATTCACAAAAATACATCCTTACTTTCGCAAATACATCCATATTAACAAACTCATATTAATAAACTCACTCATTTACTCACAAAAAATACATCCATATTAACAAAAAATACATGATGCTAAATAAAATTGTTTAGTGACTGAATATTATTAATGGGACTTCATTAACCCTCCTTCCAATTAATTCAGTTTGATGACCATGAGCGCCAGGGCTGGAAGGACAGTCAAAAAACTTATGCGCCACGAGATGTCAAAATTTTATATAACTACGCACATAACCTAAGTAAATGGATATGAGTTGACATCTGATTAATGATAACTGATAAAAAACTATATGACCAGAATGCTTTACATTAGTGAAGAAAATAAAACAAAAATAAGCAGTTCATGTAGCTAGTCATTTCTCTATTATTTCATTTTAGTGGATCAACAGTTCAACACATTAGTTTGCATAAAATGGACCTTCATTTTTAGTGGATCAACAGTTCAACACAGATTGCACGATGAAAAAGAACTCACTGTTCAGGAGAACATGAAATGCTCAAATTAATATCATTCATGCCATTCAGTTTTCTACAATATTACTTCGAAACCCTGTTCCATATATCAATATTTATGCATACACCTACATACCCAATTCTCAACAATGTATATCAATATTTACACACTAATTTTGCAAGACTCAAAGCTTCAGTTAGACATCGGAACAAGGGGGCACCACCAAACCCTATCCATGATCGACTGATCCCATGCTCGATGATTACACGTAGGCGCAAGAGGAGCAACCGACTACTATAAAGCAATCTCACGAGCAACCACGATACCCCACCAATTATACCTTGGAGAAGGGTGCAGCGGGGGGCGTCGCCTGTAACACCCCAATTTTTTGCTTTTCTTGCATTTAAGTGGTATTTTGAATTTTTGGGAATTTATGGAATTTATTTGGATTTATTTTGAGTTAAGCTATTTACCAAATTAATTAAATGATAGAAAGTTAAAATAAAAATTTTGTTGCAAATATTTTATTTCAGTCCCAAATGTCTTAAAATATTTTTGTGAATTTCTCCAGAATTTTTCTAGTATTTTTGATGCTCCAAATGAATTAAATTATTTTTATTCGAAAAGGTATTTTAATTCGGGGAATAGTCCTTGGGCGAATCTATGCGGACCGGCCCAAGATCTGTCAGACTTGGCCTATTCGGACCGAAAACCTAACCGCCGCCTGACGGACGTTCGATTTTGATCATGCGGTCACCGTGCATCCAGATCTCTCCGTGTCGAGCAGTCGGATCGTGCCATGGCAGCTGGATTGCGTCGTCTTCGCCGAGTCCGGTTCGGATTGCGCCAGCCGACTCCGTTAGGGTTTCGCGAAAATCCCGCCGCCGAGGCACTACTTAGGACCTAACCCGCCGCCGTTTTCCCTTTTCGGCGCACCTTTTGCCCTAGCTTCCGTGCTCGAGCGCCGCCAACCGCTTCGAGTTCCTCGCCGGTTCAAGAGCCACCGCCTGGTTTTTGCCGCCCACCACCGCCGTTGGCCATCCTGGGGAATCATCCATGAGCGAACCAGCCAAGAGGCGATCGAGTAGGGCCATCCATCTTCTTGAGAACCATAGGAGTGCGCGTTCGTGCACCGCCATCGTCGCCGCTAGTTTCCTCCACCGTCGGATCCTCATCGAGCCGTCCGGTAAGTCCGTGTCGTGTGGCCTGTAGAAACTTAGGGCGATCTAGGTCGTTAGATCCAAAACCGGTGGCTAGGATTAGATCTAGATCTCCTTTGTGTAGATCTATTAGTAACCGTTCGATTTAGATCTACGGTGAGAGGATAAGCCACGTAAGTTGCCACTGCTGCGTGTGAGAGTAGATCGTAGCCATTTGATCAAGATCCGGGTGCGGGGTGTGCGCGTGTTGAGCACCGGTTGATGCCAGTCGCCCTTAAACCCGCCGTGTAGATTCAATCCGAGCCATCCGTTTTCAAATCGATGGGCGGATTCCACTGCTCGACTAACCCGATCGTGCGCGTGGCGCACCGAGCCGCACTGATTTGTCGGCGCGTGTACGCAGACACCTGACCAGTCGGCCGCCGTGCCGACCGCGCCCACCGTGAGCGGCCGAGCCGTGCGGCCGGGTCCACGGCACAATCTTGACCGCCGTGGTAGCACGGGCGTGCCACGTGGTATCTTGGCGTCGGCGTGGGGAGCAGAGGGCGCGTCATCAATGTCACGTGTCACTCTCTGGTGGCGACCGTGTCAAGATGACGCAATAAATGTTTTTCGAAAAAGAAAATATTTATTTAACTCGGTTTATTGATTTTAAATATATTTCAACACTTCAAATGCTTATAACTTTTGTGTTTTAACTCCGATTTGAGTGATTCCAATTTCTATAAATTTGTAAAATTGTGGTCTTTCTGTTTATGAATTTTATTCGAATTTTTGAGCACTGTTGTCGACTGTTTATTTATTTTATTGCTTTGTGTTTACGTTACGAGTAGACGTTGAAGTACCCGAAGGTTTCGAAGGAGAAGTTTGGACCCAGGAGCAAGCTCAAGAACTAGAACCCGTACTTTTTGAAGGCAAGTTGTGTTTGATCATGTTGAACCTACCGTAGTAAATTATTTTAATTCAAATTATTGCTTGCTAATTTGGTAGAAATGATTTTTAATAAGTTCTGGGATTAGTTAATGCCTAGTTGCTGTATGCCACCTTGTCATATATAATTGTAGGCCATGAATCATTTGTCACCCTAGGTTGTGGATTAATAGTTGGACATTAATAATTTGCCAACATGGGTTGATTAGACCGAAGTAGTATGCTTAGCCCTGCCACATGAATATTTCATGATTTTGGAATATCAAAGTTAATATTGACTTAATGAGATATGGAACGTGTTTTGTAAATGAGACATGTGTTATTGAGTTGATGATGGCACGTGGTCCAGTGGTAAAGAACCGGGGTGGGAAAATGATTTAGACTGGGGCAAGTGGCAAGATTGTTTCTGGTGGGCCAAGAGTGGCAACTGGGCGGTCGTATTTGGTTTTTGTTGGTTTTGGATATTTGAGATCACACTTGGTTAGTCTTGCCTCGGTCAAATAAGGACTTAACCTTGCAAGCCTTTGAACTGAGTCTTTCATACAACCACAAGCTCCGTAATGGGACGGGCCTAGCTGAGTAAACTGGGAAATCTATTCTTTGGTACTATCGTGGTGGTGTGGGGCCCAGAGGAGCGGGTGAGAACTCACATGGCGCAAGAGGGGGGCCCTAGGTGTGGTAACCAGTCCCTCCAGTGTTGAAACCTTAGCGGGCAGTACTGGGTTTAGACGGATCTTTGGAAAGGCTTTGTTACGGTTACTCGCCTTGGTGGCATTTAACTGTATCTTGTGGGTAAAGTGTATAACCTCTGCAGAGTGTACAACCTATTCGAATAGCCGTGCTCGCGGTATTGAGCATCGCTTGGTGATTACAGTCAAGGGTTAGACTTTCATGAAAACAACATGGTTATAGGAAATGCTTGGGATGGTAATGATGAACTTGGCTTAAGATGGAAAATGATTTACGATTGAAATGTTTGCGAAAGTTACTACCTTTACTATTGTTTTACTGCTTTGCAATCTATACTGTTTATCTTGAATGTTGTAATGCAAATGAACCATAGCCTATCCTTTGTACTAAGCCATGCATGTAGAATATTAGCATTGCATTCTGTGCATGACTTGCTGAGTGCTCAAAGTACTCACCCCTGCAACAACACAACCTCAGTTGAAGAAGAAGCAACCCCTACTCAGGAGGAGTTTCAGGAGGAGCCGTCGAACTAGGGAGCGAGCCCAGTCAGTTGCCTGTGGCAAATTGGTTGGCGCCACAAGTCTGTTTTATTCCGCTGCATTTGAATATTCTAATAAGTCTTCTGCAAAGCGTATCTTTGTAACTTGACCATAAGGTCAATCAACTAGTTTGAGTATTTAAGTAATGTCGTGATCGGAATCGTCAACACGCAAAAAATTGGGTAGGGTCGATGAAATGGGACCTAGCAGTAGCTTTGCTCGAGCAGAGGAATGAGGTCGAGGAGGTCTCTGATCGGAGCTAGGAGACAGCAGACGAGACAGAGATTTATCTGGTTCGAGCCTGAGAAGATGCGGCTCTCTCCGATCGCCTTGCGGCGGTGTTTCTTGCCCTTTGTTAGTATAAGGAGGATTACTGGCTCAATCTTGGCGATGCTAAGTCTAGACTTGAACTCAAGTGTCTATGTGTTGGGGTACCCCTCGGTGTTTTCAAAGCTTGATCTTATACCCATTCTTCTTGTAGCGTTCGGGAGTAACCCTCGGATCGTGGCCTTTATGCATATTGATAGCCGGTGGTGCTTGATTCGATCCGTCGCGCGCGCTGCATTACTCCATGATCCCGTTTACATGTATCGCCAAGTGATGACTGCCGGGATCAAGGGAACGCTATCGACCTTGAATCATCGAGCAGTGGGTCGTGAGGGCCCTGAGCTCGAGGATCTTGTGCCCTAGCTCGAGTGGCCTCGAGCTTGATCCAGAGTCTTTGATCGAGGACCCACGGGCTAGAGGGCTGGTTATTGTCTGTTGACCGACCAAGGGTTGCCCGACCCCAAACAGCCTAGCCCCAGAGCTCGAGGTCGTGAAGGAGTACCAAGATCGGCCTCGAGCTTCACCAACAGTCGTTGGTAGCAATCCTTGCAAGGTCTTGGAACCTTGTTAGTCGGCGGAGATATAAAAGTGAACCCAGGCGAGACACTGGTGACTTTGATCTCTGGTGATCTGAGGATGCCAACAATAGGTGGACACTGCTGCTTTGAGTCCGTCGCCGGCCTATGCTGCACCCGTCTAATCATGCGAGCACACGCCTTTTGTGGTGCCGTAGGAGGTTAAATCCTAAGAGCATCGTGGAGGATCGAGCTCTGGATCATTAGCTTGAAAACCTGCGCCTTCCTCCGAACCTTCTCGCTAGAAGCGGAGCCTTTCCATCCTCACCGAAGCGTTTGCCATGGCCAAGGCCAGGAAAAAGCACCTTGTCGGTCACGAGGATGAAGGAGCTCGAGCCACAGGGGAAGTTGGATCGGTGACTGGCGGTTGCCGGTGGCGAGACCGAACCTCATCCCCGAGATGGCGAGATCGTCTGCAGTGACAACATTCCCTCTTGGCTGCGGACCCGGAGAGCGAATTCTTGGCCGACATCTCGATAGTTGCAGTTAAAGTGATCAACACGGTACCCAATTCCGTCCTCACCCTAGCCGTTTTCTCCCATCTATGCGAGGGTTCACGGGATTCTTCCCACCCTCGCTCTTTTCCTTCTTCTCCCTCTTCCGCTCGGGAAGGACCCGTGGTCGGGTGCCTCTACTTCGGCGGCAAGACTAAGTGGAGCTTGCCCAAGATCCCTAGCAGGGACTCTCTTGAGTCCATGGTCAGAGCCGTGGTTCTACCTCAAGAAGGGGGAGAACGGGAGGCTGCGATCTGAGGAGCCGCCATCCTTTGGGAAGGTGGAGACCCGAGATTGAGGACCTCAGCGTCGAGCAGAAGCCATCGCCGCCATCCACATTTCGCCACCGCAGCGGCCTTACCGGTCGAGCGATCGCGAGCGACTTCTGCGGAATCGGTGTCTCCCCTACGGAGGAGGTTACATCCGTTCTCCAAGATCAAGGGAGCTGACGATTCGACCAGCGAATCCATCTGGTAAGGTCTTCAATCCCAAGATTTTCGCTTGACCTCGTACTTCTTCCTCGACCTCATTTGATGGCTCTTGTTAGTGCGGCGCCGAAGGAGTCTGAGTCGCGGCAGGATCGAGAAATGTTCGGGAAGCTGGCGTATGAGTATACTCTTGATGACCCAGTCCCGAAGAACGTCTTGCGACAGAGGCCCGGGGTAAGCCTTCTCCGACCTATAGCCTCATCCAAACATTCGTATGTCTTTGCGACCGTGCCTTGCTTGTAGGATCATCAAGAGTTGTGGGAAGCTTGACTCGGTACTCCCTGCAAGCGAGGGCAAGGGCAAGGAAGAAAAGACTCCCTCAACCGGGCAGCCACCGGGCGAAGAGGCCTCGTCGAATGGGGTGATCGCGCCCACAGTAAAGCGATTATAGCCAATTTCGAGCTCGCGCCCTTGATTTCTCGGGGCTTAACAAAGTTTCTTTACTTGGCGACAGCAAGCGCTTGGCCGTCGCCCAGAACCACCGAGCCCCGCCCGGTGATGCGGGCTCATCACGGGCTTGGCCTCCCAGACCCGGAAGAAGGAAGCGGATTCCTCCTCAGGCTCGAGCTGGCGGGACCATCGCCGGCTATCGGCGAGGCAAAGGCCAGCGGCCGGGTAAGACCACGGCTTTGCAACCGCTCCATCCTCCTATGTTTGTCTTAGTGCCTATCCTTGATTGCGGACCTTGAGTGGTGAGACCAGAGCTTGCCCACTCGACAATGCTGTCATTGAGTGAGTCCAGTCAGGAGGAGGCCGGCGCCTACATCTTGGCCCCGCCGGTCTTGAGACAAAGCGTGCTCTTCAGGAGCCTCGGTGGGCCGGTCGAGGAGTTCGACCAAGGCCTTGATAGCCGGACGGCGGACCCTCAACTGCGATCGCGAGGATTCTGACACCGTGAGGCAGGTTCCTCATGGTTGTCGACCCTCCGAGATCGAGGAGGTATGGGCGTCCGGGCCCCTCAAGTCGCGGCACCGCCGTCGTTGAGTGGCCGTGCCACGAAGTCCCCGAGGCCCGCCGACCAAGATCAAGCGATGGCGAGACCGCGATTCCCGGGCCCGGAGGCGACCATGACATCGGGAGGCACTCGATGACCCGGCTTGCGAACTACCAACCTGAGAATACAACGCTCCACCCCAGAGGTTGGGTGGGATCTTCTTGCTGCGGCAACTCCGCCTCGAGCTGGCGGAACCACGACAGGTCGGGCGGGCAGCTTCATTGCGTACCTCTGGTCAGAGGTCCGATCAACGGTGATGTGGAAGGATCTCGGTTTGCCGCCGCACGTCGTCCGTAGGCCCCGGTCAAGGTGTGCGGCGGTGGCTGAAAAACCTAGAGTCACGGGGACTGGCGAAGGTTTTGAGATCAACCTGCTTCGCCTTGGCAGGCTAAGCGAGAGTTCTCCAGGTAGCGTCACCGGTCGACTCCGTGAGTGGGAGCCTTCCTTATATGTCTGTAATATGTTAAGTTGTGTGCTCTTGACAACTTCTTGCAGTGCTCTCCTTGTTTTCAAAGCGGTTGGCGGCGTGACCGAGGCTTCAAGGTCTCCAGCGAGCATGTCAGCGTGCTCGCTTGAATCTTGAATGCCGTGGAAGAGAGAAGCCGCGCTCCAGGCTCTGCTGACCATGAAGCAGCCGAGCCGAAATCGGCGGCTCAGCCGGAGCTCAACGATTCGTCGCCACGATGGTGGCGGAGAGGTGTCCCATGCCGCCCGAGCTCGAGAGGACAGATCCTCCGGCGCGAGCATGGGTTTAAGCCTTGAGAGCTGCAGCCTCAGCGACCAGCGTCGAGGCCCTTGATGCGGGTAGCGCCAAGGTCGAGCTAACTGGAGAAGGCAGCTGTAAGCGAACTTGACTTCGGCGCTTCGAGACCCGCCAGCGCGAGATCGAGGCCCTCGAGAAGGCCGAGAACAAGCCGCGCCCGACCGGTAGCAGCGCGCCCAAGGTCGTCAACACGAGGAAATCGCCAAGGAGCAAACCAGCGCCCGCGGCCACGGCGCTTCGTAAACAGCGTGCTAAGGTCGGCGTTGAAGGAGGCGTGCGAGCTATCATCCTCAACCAAAGCGTCTCTGAGCTAGAGGCCAAAAGTCGCGAAATGGAGGAGAAACTTGGGCGTGCGACAAAGCGGCGAACCGCCTAGCCCAACTCAACTGACGAGCGTCGCCGAGCTACGAGACGCAACCAGCGAGGCCCTCTGCGGCAAAGCGAAACCTCGGCCAGCTGCGGGCGAGTGCGCCGAGCTCGAGCAAGAGCTTCATGTAGCGAATGGAGGATCTGTAGCTCAAACATCCTTGATCTGCAAAAACATTTGATGTTATCAAGCTGGTTTGGGTTACCTTTTTTGAAGTGTCGCTTCTTATTCGCGACCAAGATTCATAGGTGGATTAGTAGATGTTACATCCTAGCTTGACCCCGTTGGGTCTAAGGTCGAAACAACGCCGACCTTGGACACAAAGTATAAAACGAGCAAATGACCATGACTGCAGAATCGAGATGGAGTACTCGCGAAAAAAGAAATCAGACAGCGAACCCGGTGAATAAATCACCAACTCCACGACCACGACATACGCACTTAATAGCCAAGGCTCACAGGGCTTGTAGTTCAAACCGGACGCGGGGGGTGGTGCATTGCGAAAGTTTGACTTCGTTGAGCTCGACCCTTTGGGGGTGAGCGTAAAGCTCGTGATACCCGGACTAAGGAAATGAATCGAAAGTCGTTAGAAAGAAAGATTCTGAGAGGCGCTCAAAAAAAGACATGAATGATAGAAATCGGAGAATATCCTTTTATTGAAGCTTTAAAGGTATAGAAATTTACACATAAAACTTGCGAAGTTGATCTATGTTCCACGAGCTAGAAAGCTCTCGCCATCGGGCATCGCTGGCAGTAAGCCCCATGCGATCTGTTGAAAGCGACTCTATAGGGCCCTCCACATGAGGATAACTTGTTGGTCTTTGGACAATACTGAATCCGTCTCGGGGCTAAGTCCCCAACAAGGAGCTTCTAGGTCGTCCTGCCAAGGCGCATCTGCGAAGAGCTTGCGGGTAATCTGTTGATCGTGGTGATTACCGCGACATCTTACTTCTTCGCGAGGGCAAGGTCAAAGACCGTTCTTGCTCGAAGTCGGCGTGGTCGACAGGCCGACCTGGCGGAGCCAGCGTTACCTCCGGGAGGCGGGATGGCCCGATACCAAACCACGAGTTGAAAGGGTGTGGACCTGTTGCTCGGTGGTAATGTCTGAATAGACCATAAGGCGGTGGGAAGTTCGTCCACCAGTCGTCGTGCCGTAGCGTTTGAGCTCATCTGTAACTTCGCCTTTGCGCCTTGGGACGATCTGTCCGGTTGGCGCCTCTGCCGCTCCGTTGCTCGAGGATGAGCCAAAGCGAAGCACACTTTGGTGCCCATGTCCTCGCGAATTCTGGAATAATTCAGCAATGGCCGAGAACCATTGTCGTTAATAATTCGCATGGGACCCCATACACTGTGACCACGGACAAGCGGAAAAAAGCGAGCGGCGGCGGCGGTGATGGTGAGACAGCTCGGCCTCAATCCATTTGGTAAATGTGCCGATGGCCCACGACAGAACTTTCTCCCCGGTTGCACAGGGGAAAAGGGCGAGATATCGAGCCCCGGTCGAAAAGGCGAACAAGCGGAATGGTCTACGAAGGCGTGGGCGGTGGTGTACCTTTACGGCGTGAAATTGACATGCCGGCAAGTCCGGACAATATCCGAGCATCTGTAATCCGTCGGCGATAATATCGAGACGGAAGGCCTTGCCGACCATAAATCTGTCTGAAGAGTCGCCCCCACGAGACTGAGTGAATGTCGTTGAGTAGATACTTACCCTCCTCGGTGGAAATGCACCGAAGTTAGGATCGGGAACATTCCGTCTGTGAGCACTGCCATCCACGAGCTTGTACAAGCTTTCTCGGCGCTTAATCACTGCTTACATTGGCGGGGTCGGGCGGAGTCGCCCGTCGGGAGCGTGTGTATGGGATCGGCCCAGCGGGAATACCTTCCACTATAGCAAACCGACCTCTGATCGGAGATAGCGAACCGTAAAGCGTCTCGAGGATGACGTCGGGGGTATCTCCTCGTCGGAAGGCGAGAGCTTGGAAGAAAATCGGCCTTTGAGTTGTCCTTCCTAGGGACATGCACGAGCTCCAAGTTACGGAACCATTTCTCCATCTTGCGGACCTCGGCGAGATACCTTGCCATTACATCCCCGAGCATTGATAGTCCTTGTTGTCTTGGTTGATGTGGTGAGAGTCTCCTTCACGACCAGCAAGTCGTCGCTTGAGACTTGCGGGCTCGTAAGCCCGCAAAGAGCTTCATATTACGCCATGTTATTGGTCGCGAGAGAAAGCCAAAGCGAACCACATACCTCAATTGAGTCGCCCCGTGATAGATAAGTATCGGCCCGGCGTTTGAATGACCTCGGCCGTCAAGAACATGATCGGGGCCTCTCTTCTTCGACCTCGAGCTCGAGGCGGTGCGGCGTCTGCTCGACCACGAAGTCGGCAAGCACTTGTGACTTGATAGCTGTTAAGACCCACGACACGGATGTCAACGCCGCCAGTTCCATGGCCCATTTGGCTATCGCCCACCTCCTTCGGATTCGCGAGGATGTCACCGGCGGAAAGTTGCTCGGGGCGATCACGCGAATCGCTGGAAAAGTGTGTCGAAGCTTGCGCAAGGCCATGAAGAGCATACAACCGGTTTACGCACTTGCGGTGCGCTCCTTTGGGCCATGTAAGACCTCGTACGACATAATGCGTCGGATCTTCTTTGTGCCCCCGTTAAACAACGAGGCCGGCACTTACGGCAGGTGGTGGCTTGCAGGTAAAGCGACAACCTTTGCGAGTGCGGAGTTTTAAGGAGGGTGGGGATGACAAATATACCTTCACTCGTCGAAGATCGTTGTGCTTCTAGAGTCCATTCAAAGTCCCGTGCTTCTTGAGGTCTTAAAGAATGGGAGACCTCGCTTCGCCGAGCCTCGAAATGAATCTACTAAGGCGGCCATGCGGCCGGTGAGGCTTGTACTTGCTTGATTGAGGTCGGGATCCATCTTCTCGATGGCCGATCTTCTCGGGTTTGGACCAACCCCGAGCCCCGATCATGTATCCAGGACCTTCACGATCTGCGCCAAATACACACTTCTCGGGGTTGAGCTTGATTTTGTACTGTTCGAGGTTTGCAAATGTTTCCTCAAGGTCCGCAACGTGGCTGCCACTGGAGGGCTTTTGCGATGATGTCATCGTAGACCTCAAGGTTTAAGCCCAATCTGCGGCTCGAAGGTCTTAGTCATCAAGCGGCGGAATGTTGCCCCGCATTACTTGAGGACCAAACAACATGGTCGTGTAGCAATAAGTGCTAGAAAGGGTGATGAAAGCGATCTTACTCGTAAATCGACCGCCCGACTTGATCTGGTGGTAGCTGATAAGCATCCAGAAGCAGCATCTTGGCGTTGGCGGTGGAGTCAACGATCACGGTCGATCTTGCGGAAGGAAAAGTGTCGCCGGGCGGGCGAGTTCAACCCGTATGGTCGGCGCACATCCTCCACTTGCCACCTTTCTTTTGCCGCGATGGCGGGTTGGCGACCACTCGAATGGTCGATCTAGCGGATGAAGCGGCCAGCAGGGCTTATCAAGGATTTTCCTTGATGATGCAACCTTCTCGGGGAGAAGCGGCGGTTCTGACGCCGCAGTCTAGAATCGGCTCGACACGTAACTTGTGCTCGATCACCTCCTTGGAGCGCCGGGCATATCCACGAGCTCCCAGCGAATATACCTTTGTTGGCGCGAAGGAAGGTGGCGAGCTCGAGTTCCTATTTGGGACTTAGCTTCGTAGGGGCGTGGACACACACTGGGTCGTGTCGTCTTCCTCGGCGGACACGGCTTTTGTTGCAGCTAGGTTGGATCGCCGCCTAACGCGGCGTTCTTTTCGTCACCTCTGGACCTTCTTTGGGGTATACGCGCCGTGGCGCCAAGGCCTTAGTCTCAGCCATGTGCGCTTCTGCAGTCACGCGCAATAACGATGCCGTTGGGGCACAGGAGCTTCATGCACCGATGGCCGTAATAATTAGCCGCTATAAACTTGATGAGGCGAGGCCTTGAGAATAGCGTTATGCAGGAGGTGCGCCCTCGACCACCTCAAAATGTCAGCTCGGTCGGAAGTTGTCAAGCCAGAAACGTGACGGGCAAGACCACACCCCAAAGGGGTAATCGAGCTCGAGCGATTCGAAGAAGGGATGGCGATGCTTTTGATCTTTGGCCAAGGGAATCGCATCCGGTCAAGTGCTTCGCTACTGACAAATTAAGAAGAGCTGCTGCCGTCGACCATGACCGCCCGACCACCTTTGTGTTCTTGATGGTCGAGTTCGACCAAGGCGGTCTTTAAGTCTCGGGCCATTCCTTGTAAGGCATCCTCCGGAGAAAAGGTGATGGTGGCCGGCCCACTTGCAATCTTTGTTCGGCGGGCTTTCTGATGTAACGATAGATGGTCCGAGCAATGACCTTGATCTCGCGCTGGGTGGTAGGTTCTTTGAGCTGGCAGAAGATAACGTCAATCGGCGCGCCGCTGTTGGAATTCGGTCGAGTCGCCGTGCTCCGACAGCATTCACCCTTCGGTGGTCGTCATCCTTTGGGAACACGGGCATCTCACCACGTCCGTCATAGAAGGCTTCAAGCTTTCCTGCCAAGCCCTCTGAGGACCTTGGTCGTGGCCGGCCCTACAATGTGAAACAGAGCAAAATTCGCCTCGTCGTATCCCGACCGCCCTTGGCTCCCTGTGATCGGCGTCGGTCCTCAGAGGTCGAGCCGCCAGACCTCTTTACTGGGGCTGCCTGCACTGGCGGGGTGGTGACCTTAACGAGTCGGGTCCGTCCGGTCGATCCGGACCTCAGGACCTCACGGCCGGCCGTCCGCAGAGGCGATGACCCGTGGCGGACTTCCGTCGGTCCTGCGGTCCGCCAGCTTCTTGGTGCGGGTGTCTTGGTGGCGCCCTTGGGTTGGGCAGCCCGGCCTCGAAGAGGGCCCAGACCAAGCTTACCTTAGTCGTGTCAGCGCTTCCGGCAGACGGCGTCGTCTGCGTCGCGTCTTTGTTCCGCCATGCGAAACAATTTGTTAATGGCAAGCCTTGTCGTGATCTCGAGGTCTTGATGGCGCCCGATCGCGAAACGCCGAACTTGAAGGCCTTGATAACGCTTCGCCAGAGATGCTTGGAATTAGATTCCTTGTGCGGATGAGCGTCGCACAAAATCACGAAGAGGCTCGCTCTTGCCACCGGATAGCCGATCAAGTCTTTCTCCTCCACGGCCACTCATGCTTGACTCTGGAAGTTGGGCGGGCGCTCTGGATTGGCGCCACGACTGAAGGCAAGGCCTTACGGTTGAAGAGCGAGGTTGAACAGCGCCATCGAGCGGTCGGGAGATAGTTGGCCATGACCAACTCGTCACCTCCGCGCCAAAATGGCGGTCGAGTAGATAAACGAGGAACTTCGTCGGGATTCTTGGTTCCGTCGAGCGCTCGATCAAAGCGGGTTTGAACGAAGCGGGCGGACGTCTGTGACGAAAGTCGTCGAATCGCCCGGCGCAGCCGTAATGAAGCTAGGGCGAGTGCTTGGCAGGGAAGCGATCGCGACCGCGAGATCTCCAGTTATGCGAATCCGGCAGGGCTTTCTCGACGATCCGATCTTGGTGGGATCGGTCATGGTCTTGACCACGGGAATCGCTGGGAGGTATGCGGCGGTCTGTGCGCGCGGCAACGCTGGCGGAATAATGGGAGAAAGTCCGTGACTTCTTGCCGGTTAGTGTAGAGCTCGTGTGGCTTACCTCACGCCCGGTGTCGAGGTCTTGCCCGAGGGTGTTCTTGAGCAGGCGCTTCGCCTTGGCGGCGGCCGGCGAATCTTGCCCTGCGATGCCGTGATGAGTTATCGTTGCTTCTCGGGAAGGGTCCTGAGCGGTGACTTCCGGTCTTTGCGGAGGAATGACCTCGATTGCAGCCTGATCGGGTTCTTCGGCCAAGGCGGCGAAAGCTCGATTTTTCCCTATCGGGATCAACCATGATCCGGGCAATATATGGCGCTCCCGAGGGAGGAGCCTTTCTGGTCCTCCGTCGGGCGTGGTTATGGCACGATTGATCGCGGCGTGGACCATCAAGCGAGCATCCTCGGGGTTTTGCGGGTCACGATCCGCGTTAGCGTCCTTACGAAGCGTCGCCATGAGGCGTCGCAGCTCACCGGTGGCGGGGAAAGCAGCAGTGATGCGGGCGGACCCGCGTCCGATCCTCACGCTTGAAGAGTGTTCGTTGATGGAAACGCCATGCTCCTAAGACCTCGGAGTTCTTCACGTGAATGAACAAAACAATCGGACCCCACGGTGGGCGCCGGTATCGGCGTCGGAATCGCCAACGCGAAAAAATTGGGTAAATTCGATGAGAAATGGGACCATAGCGGCGCTTTGCTCGAGCAGAGGAATGAGGTCGAGAGGTCTGATCGGAACTAGGAGACAGACGGAGACGAGAGATTTATCTGGTTCGAGCCCGAAAATAAGACTCTACTCGATCGCCTTGCGGCGGTGTTTCTTGCCCTTTAGCCGATATAAGGAGGATTACGGCTCAATCTTGGCGATGCTAAGTCTAGACTTGAACTCAAGTGTCTATGTGTTGGGGTACCCCTCGGTGTTTTCAAAGCTTGATCTTATACCCATTCTTCTTATAGCGTTAAGGAGTAACCCTCGGATCGTGGCCTTTATGCATATTGATAGCGGTGGTAACAGTTCCGATCCGTCAGCGCTGCATTACTCCATGATCCCGTTTACGTAAGCCGCCAAGTGATGACGCCGGGATCAAGGGAACGCTATCGACCTTGAATCATCGAGCAGTGGAGTCGTGAAGACCCCGAGCTCGGGGATCTTGTGCCCTAGCTCGAGTGGCCTCGAGCAATCAGAGTCTTTGGTCGAGGACCCACGGGCTAGAGGGCTGGTTGTTGTCTGCTGACCAGACCAAGGTTGCCCGGCCCAGAGCACCCACAACTAAATCATTTTATTATTTATTTGGTTATGGTGTGATATGTACCAATGTTGAGGCTGTGTGCACTAAGCGTGATCTGGACTAGTGTTGAATACCAGAGGGTCGGATTGACATTCGGGTCCCAACATCGCCCGTGGTGGTTCTTGGAGGAGAAGAGCATTGAATGTGGGTCACTTGCGGTGGGAGGAGGACTCTTGGTGGGGCGCGCGGTGGGAGCAAAACTTTGTCTTGAAGAAGCGGGAGGTGAAATTGGGGAAGATGTGAGAGCGGGAGCAGGAAATTGGGGAAAAGGAGGCGGTGGGAGAGATTTATATGTGCAACTCCCGGTTGGTGTCTTCAATCGGGACTAATTCCTCACATCAGTCCTAGTTGGGTACACCAACCGGGACTGATGCCTCAGCCTTGGCGGAAGCCCTAGTCACCATCAATACTAGTTCGTAATAAGAACCGGTACTGATACCTATTTTTTTACTAATCATTTATAAATTTCTTTTATAGTTTACTACTGATTTATAAATTCCTTTTAGAGTTTCTACAATTCAAGAATAATATGAAAAAATCTTATATTCTTTAGAATATTATTTTCCAACCATCTAATATAAATTAAAATTATAAAAATTATAAGAAATAAAGTAATTTTTACACTCTTATAATTCCATTGCAAATTTTCACCTTGTTATATAAATTCAATTATTACTTCTTTCCTTAATAAAAATAATAAATCATACTTATTCCACAGTAAAATTATTTTTAAAAAATAAAATAAGATTACTAGTCATTTATAAATTCTTTTTATAGTTTCTACAATTCAACAATAATATTAAAATTTATGTATTCTTTAGAATATTATTTTCTAACCATCTAATATAAATTAAAATTATAAAAAATATAAGAAATAAAGTAATTTTTGCACTCTTATAATTCCATTGCAAATTTTCACCGTGTTATATAAATTCAATTATTGCTTCTTTGGTTAATAAAAAATAATAAATCATTCTTATTCCACACTAAAATTATTTTCAAAAAATAAAATAAGGTTATAAATCCACAACTATTTTGTTAGTAGTCTATTACACCAAAAGAAAGCAAAACGATCCATCCAAGGATACAAGGCATCAATTTAGACCTTCCATATCAACTAGACACCAACTCACTTGGTGATGCCTTATATAAATACAAAGAACTGATTGTTGATCATGAGCTAACTACCCATAAATTGGCACACACGCACACACATATATATGTATATATATAATGCATGCAAATTGTACAGGTAATACTCAACAATGATGGTTTAGTTAGGGGCGATGGATACAAAAGAACTACTCCCTCTACGTGAGACGAATGAAGGGAAAAAGAAAATCTACACGTTTGGATCCTTATTTGCTAACATACTTTGTTTTTACAAGTGATCCTTCATTATGATCGCGGCGTACGTAGAGAGATTCCTCTGTATCATTCAGGACACTAATGTCTATGTACACCGTGAAAGGAGGCAGCTCGTCGAACTGATTATACTCTTCTTTGTTCGTGACACCCTCAACTCTGACAATCCTTCTTTTACCTGGAAGAACCATGTGGCTCCTTGGCTGATCGCTATTGCTAGTCTTCTCCTTCTGCCTTTTATGCTTCTACTTTTTCGGTTTGCTATCCATGTCCATCACATAGAATACCTGTGTCACATCGTTAGCGAGCACGAATGGTTTGTCCCTATAGGCCACTTGCTTGAGGTCCACGGTTGTCATACCGTACTCGTCAATCTCCACGGTTGTCAGTTTGACCCATTGGCACCGAAACAGAGGGACTTTTAAAGGTCCATACTCGAGCACCTAGATCTCCTCTATAAAACCATAGTAGGTGTCCATCTTTCCATTTTTGTCCAAGGCATCCATCTGACGCCGTTTTTGTTGGTTAGTCTCTTGCTATCTGGGTATCGTGTAAAATGTGTACCCATTTATCTCATACCTTTGAAATGATACAATTGTCGTGGACGGTCCTCAAGCCAAGATATTCAACTGTTCATCATCGATCAGTTTGCCATGATTGCTTTTGTAACCAACCACCGAAATGATCCATTTGCTCGACTGTGATCCACTTATATGACTTCTGTGGGTATTGGCCACGTAGACTCATCTCGTGATCATAGATATACGGAGCCACTACAATTGCTTGTTTCAATACCGTCAAATGTGCTTGTTTAAATGAAAGTAGATCATTGTTGTATGATTCTTTTCTCCCTAGAGTTCCTTTTCCCTATAGCCTCCCCTCATGGTGTGATACAGGGACGCTAATCAGATTCAGATCATCAATGTAATTAACACAAAACTCAATCACCTCCTCTATGCCAACACCCTAAGCAATGCAGCCTTTTGGGCGAGACCGATTACGTACATACTTCTTTAGGACACCCATGTACCTCTCAAAAGGGAACATATTGTGGAGGAACACGGGTCTGAGAATTTCTATCTCTTTAACAATGTAGACCATGAGATGGACCATAATATCAAAGAAGGACGGAAGGAAGATCATCTCAAGGCTAACCAGACTATCGACCACGTCATCCTGTAGATTAGATACCTTATTCGGCTCGATGACATTCTACGACACTGCATTGAAGAATGAACACAACTTTACGATTGTCCCTCGTATCCAGTCTAGCAGAATATCTCGCACCGCCACTGGGAGCAACTGTGTTATCAACACGTACAATCATGGGATGTCTCTTTCGGTCGATCGATCGATCGATCACAAATTATGGTGTTACAAATTATGTGATGTTATTATTTAAGTTTATGAAATTAAAGATAATTTTAAGCTTGAGTTTGAAGCAGTGCTTGGAATTTGTATGTGTTGTCGATCGGGATCAAGAGCAAAAGTGTATGGGGTTAATCGTGAATACGGGACGCCGACTTTGCTCACGAAGATATAGATTCGCTATTACGCGGTCGGAGGAAAAAGAAAAGAGGACACACCAAGAATTATCTTGATTCGAGCCCTATGATGGGTAATAGCTCTACTCGGTCTTGCCTAGAGGAGAAAATTCACTATGTTTGAGTCTGAGGCTCTCTAACTCGAGCTACGTAGTTTGAGTGTCTATGTGTGTTCTGCGTTGCGATGCCTAAGTTGCTCGTCCCAAGGGGATTTTATGCCCCTCTCAGCCATTACTGAAAACGGTTGGGAGAGATTCCTAGGAGAGTGGCCGTGGGCCTGAAGGTGGATCGTAGCGTGCGATGGTTGCTACAGCAATGAAGAAAGAGGAGTGGGGAAGGCGGAAGATCCCGGCCGATGGTAGAGCAGAACACCCGAGGATTTTTACCGAGTTGGGCTCCCCAATGGAATAATACCTAGTCTGCTCTCTTTGTTGATCTTGAGTATATTGAAGTTCTTGGTTACAAGGAGGCTCTCTTTCTCTGTCTGAGGGTTCTCTCTATATATCTCGAGCAGGGCATCCACAGGCATGGCGAGGAGTTCTTTGGAGTCGTCAGTCGGCAATTGTGGAAGCTGTTGGAGATGGCGAGGGAGGATCTGTCGCGCCGACAAAGCCAGTGCCATGCGAGTGCGCCGTCCGTCTGAAGGCAGTGCAGCCCACCTCCTAGTGCGCGGTTCCGCTCACGCTTTCTCTGCACCCATCCGGTTCCTCCTAGAACTCCCTCCCTTTTGTCTGTGGGCTTGGTCCATCTACATGGGCTGGTCGGCAGCCGCCGTGGACCCACGACCGTTACTTCCACAGCACCCCAGAGTGCTTGAGACGAGCGTCTTATGTGGGTTTGCCACTCTTCTGCGAAGGCCATTTTTTGCTTGAGTGCGTTGACGAGGAGCTCTCGATGGACTCAATTCCTTGATAACCGACGTCGCTCCGGTTGATAGGAAGATGTACGCTCTGGTCATCTGGGACTCATGTACCCGCGACTAACCGCCATTTATTTGGCGGTACCCAGATTGTCGGCGATCGGCTCATCATGGGCGTACCTTGGACTTAGGTTTGGTGGCGCCTACACGGTCATCGGGGCATAG